>JAANYP010005153.1:821921-1100730 GCA_020465985.1 Centrapalus pauciflorus
AGGGCTATATATATATATATATATATATATATATATATATATATATATATATATATATATATATATATATATAGTTCAAGAGAGTACCGCTCATTATGCAGCACACCAGAAGGTACCACCTTTAAAAAAAAATTTAAAATTTTGTTTATAAACATGTTTTAATTAACATTAGAGTAAATTACAAAAGTGGTCCCTATGGTTTGCATAAAACTTTGGATTCAGTCACTGTGGTTTCAGTTTTGCATAAACGGTCGTTATTTGCATTGTTTACTTGCATAAATAGTCCATCTGTCTCATTTATTTTCCTAAATGACAATTATACCCTTTTCTTTAATAACAATTTGGGTAAATTACAAATTTCGTCCCTGTGGTTAGGTATAAATTATGGATCCCGTCCTTCTTCGCGATTAATTACGAATTTCGTCCCCGTTGTTGGCAATTTGTTTTGGTTTTGGTCATTTGACCAATCATTTTTTTATAAATGATCATTTTGCCCTCTAAATAATAATAAAAATAGGTAATGAACTTTATTTTTTTTTTATAAAACTAAATAGTACAAATCCAAAATCCATGGTGTTTTTCTATTTTAATTATCAAAATAGGTTTTCTTAAAAAATCAAAATATCTCTCTCTCTAACTCACACACACTCTCTCTCACACAGACTCACCAACTTCACGTACAAACTTCCATAGCAATCTTCACCTTCAAACTTCCACAACAATCTTCTTCGGCCATGATACCTCCGGCGACTACTCTCCTTCAATGGTTCCATCGAGGAAGAGAAATAAAGGGAAATCAACATGACTCGAATCGCTAAACTGAGATACGGTAACTTTTGTCTCCGGCCAAGATACCTCCTCCGTTTTGGATTTGTGTGTCCAGTTTAGTCAATTCACTAGTCTTGAATCATGGTTTCCTGGAACTTGAAGAAGCATTAGAGAGGTTGAAAACTTCCAGTAATGAGGAGGATGTAGGGGCATTATTGATACTTTGATGATCCCCCATGGTCAACCTCTGTTTCAACTATGAAAGTAATGCTTGGTTTTCTTGATTTAGAAGCTGTGCTTTCTTCCTCAACCTCTCATTCTCTTTCATTATCATACAGTTTTTCATGTACAACTTTGAGTTTAATCTCTCCATTTCTTAACTTTTTTCAATAAACAAAACCAATCAAGATTTGATTAAATATACAAAACCCAGATAAAAAAATCAAAGATTTTCAAGCAATGATTTTATAATAGAAAAACAACATGGATTTTGGATTTGTACTATTTAGTTTTATAAAAAAAGAATGTTCATTACCTATTTTTATAATTATTTAGAGGGCAAAATGGTCATTTATAAAAAATGATTGGTCAAATGACCAAAACCAAAACAAATTGCCAACAACGGGGACGAAATTCGTAATTAATCTCGAAGAAGGACGAGATCCATGATTTATACCTAACCACAGGGACAAAATTTGTAATTTACCCTAACAATTTTGGTCCCTTTCTTTTCCTGACTTTTGTTTTTAAATTTTAAATCTTAATTAAATAAATGATGATTTAATTTTATTATTATTATTATTATTATTATTATTATTATTATTATTATTATTTAAGATGTATTTATTTTTTTTATTAATGTTATATTTTTATCTATTTAAATAATTTATTTTTTAAAGTCAAAACAAATAAAAATGTTAGGTTTATATAGTTTTCTTGTAAATTATAATTAAACCAAAACATATCAATGTAACAAAATATTTATGTCATAACACATGACATGTTATGTTAATATTTTTTACTTGAAAGTTATAACCTACTTAAAACGTATTTGTTATGTGGAAAACCTCGTAGGGATTACATTACATTACTCAACAATATATAAAAACAGATATTACACAATGGGACCCTACACTATACAAAGAGAGCAAAGAATACATAAAACATATTTAACACACCCCTGCAGTTGGAGCGTGCGGTTCACAAATGCTCAAACTGTTTCTAAAATCCAAAAATAGTTGTGTAGGTAAGCCTTTAGTGAATATATCTGCAAACTGATAGCGGATGGTACATGCAACACACGAACATGGCCAATGGCAACACGTTCTCTAACAAAGTGTAAATCTATTTCCACATGTTTAGTAGGTTGGTGCTGAACTGGGTTAGAGGCTAAATACATCGCACTGACATTATCACAAAAGACAACGATGACACGGTTTAAAGGGCAACGAAGTTCAAGAAGGAGATTACGGAGCCAAGCATCCTCGGCAACAACATTCACCACCCCTCGGTATTCAGCTTCAGCGCTAGAGCGTGACACAACAGGCTGTCTCTTAGAGGACCAAGAGATGAGATTATCACCAAGAAAGACACAGAACCCAGAAGTGGATCGACGTGTGTCAGGACAGCCAGTCCAGTCAGCATCAGAGTAAGAGACCAAGCGGTCGACAGTAGAGGGACGGAGATGCAGACCAAGATGCGTTATAGAGCATTAAGATGAGGTTCACGGGGGTCATGCATGTAAAGACAAACTTGTTGGACTGCATATTGAATATCTGGACGAGTGAAAGTCAGATATTGTAAAGCACCAGCCAGACTTCGATAAAGAGTAGGATCATTGACTGGCTTACCTCTAGAGGACAGTTTGGTTTTCGTTTTCGCAGGAGTAGAACAAGTGTTGCATGTGGTCATGTTCGCTCGAGTCAGAATGTCGCGAGCAAAAGCAGTCTGAGAAAGAAATAAACCGGATGAGTCGCGCTTGGCGGCAACACCAAGAAAAAAAAAGAGAGAGGTCCAAGACCAGTCATGGAAAATTCAGACGACATAAGAGATATGACTTTGGACACAAGAGTGGGGGAGGAAGCAGTTAGGATAATATCGTCAACATAGAAGAGTAGGAAAATAGTATTTGTAACACGATGAAAGGTGAATAAAGAGGGGTCCGATTTGCTACTAACAAAACTAAGAGAAGTGATATAGACGGCAAATCGATGATACCAAGCGCGTGGAGCTTGCTTGAGACCATGGAGAGCTTTGAGAAGCCGACAGACATAATTAGGATGTTGAGGATGAACATAGCCAGGTGGTTGTTTCATATAGACTTCCTCAGTGAGATCACCATGCAGAAATGCATTCTTGACATCTAATTGATGAATGAGCCACTGACATGAGATGGCTATACTAAGGACGGTGTGAATGGCTACAGGTTTGACAACAGGACTAAAAGTTTCATCAAAGTCTAGGCATGGTTGTTGGGAGAAACCTTGAGCCACTAGTCGACCCTTGTATCTATCAAGTTTGCCATGACTATCAAATTTGTGTTGATAGAGCCATCGACAGCCAACAATATTGACACTAGGAGGTGGAGGAATAAGAACCCAAGTTCGATTAGATATAAGAGCGGACAATTCTGCATCTATGGCTGACTTCCAATGAGGATCACACATAGCATGTGCAGTAGATCGAGGAATTGGAGAGACATCAGAAGTGGCTGAGAGATTAAGTATTTGACGAGGTTTTAAGTTACCAGTTTGGGATCGAGTAACCATGGGGTGGGTTGGTTGGGAAGGGGGTGGAGGGGATGGATCCGAAGGAGAGTTAGGAAAGGGAGTTATCGGAGTCGAAGTAAATGACGATTCACAAGAGATAGAGGGAGGAGGTGTCGGAAGCTCAACAGGATTTGAAGCAGAAGAGTTAGAAGGGAGAGATGAAGGTAATCGAGAGGAGTCATCTGTGAAAGCATCGAAATCAGCAGACTGAGGGGGAGTATGAAAATCAGCAAAGGGAAAATGATCTTTATCAAATATCACATGCCGAGGGATATGAGCACTCTCTGGGTTAAGAGATCCAGACATTGATAGCCACGATGATCTGAAGACGGGCCTAAGTAGACACAGGCAGAGGAGCGGGGAGAGAGCTTGTGAGGAGCGGTGGATGATGTATTTGGATAACATAGGCAACCAAATACACAAAGATGGTTATAAGATGGGAAGAAACCAAACAAGAGCTCGAAGGGGGTTTTGAAGTTTAGTGTGGTTGTCGGGAGCAAGTTGAGAGTGTGAACGATATTGTATAACGATTCGACCCAAAAGGTAGTGGGTAGACGAGCTTTGATTAGTGATGTGCGAATAATGTTATTGATGGTGCGAATTGATCTTTCAGCCTTCCCATTTTGTTGGGATGTATATGGACATGAGAACCGAGACTGTATTCCAGCATTTTTTAAAAGTTGGTAAAAGTTGTGGTTATCAAATTCACGTCCATTATCGCATAGAAAACTTTTTATATCAGTTTTGAATTGATTATTGACATAAGCTCTAAACTGACAAAATGTTGGAAAAGCATCACTTTTAGCGCGCAAAGGGAACACCCACAAAAACTGAGAATAATCATCCAAAAACAATATATAATATTTAAAACCACTATTGCTCAAAACCGGAGAGGTCCATAAATCAGGATGAATTAATTCAAATAGCATTGATGTTTTAGAGGTAGATGCAGAAAATGGTAAGCGACAATGTTTTCCAAGTTGACACGTATGACAAAGTGGTACATTATTTGTAGAACAGGAAATAAAATTGCGAGTTTTTAAAAAAAGACAAGACAGATGAGCCAGGGTTGCCTAAACGACGATGCAATGTGGAAGCAGGAACGGTAGTAACAAGAGCAGTATCTGGAGAGGAGACAGATGGAAGAACGAGATAAAGATCGCCAACACTATCACACCGTTGAAGAACGTTTCCTGTTTCAAGATCCTTGACAGAAAAACCAAATGGGTCAAATTCAACTGAAACAGAATTATCAGTGGTAAATTGACGGACAGAGATTAAATTTTTGAGCATTTGATTGGAGACAAGAATGTTGCTTAAGTGAAGACGATTATTAGAGTGAGGAAAAGAGGAGTTACCAATAGCATGAGCCGGTAGTAAAGCACCATTACCAACCATAATGAATTTAGAATTACATGTAGTTAGAGAGTGAATGTTACCTTGGTTGAAGGACATGTGTGAACTTGCACCAGAATCCATGTAAAAGTTTAGGTCTTGACCATGCTGAGCAGACATTGACTGATACACAGATGCTAAATCAGTAAACTGTGGTGTCCTGGATGTTGCATGACCGGCAAAGGATGGTTGCGGAAACCCAAAATATGGGTTTTGTTGATAAGTGAAGCCAAGAGCGGAGTAAGCTTCTGGAATATGTTGACCATGGATATTTGAAGTGGTTGGAGCAGAACCAAAAGGAGGTAGAGGGTGTGGCATCTGTTGATAAGGAGAAGGTTGTGGAAGCAGTGTAACCGGCGATGGTTCTGGACTCGGATGCTGGTATGGAACGAGAAGTGAAGCAGAGGGAACACCAGTGGGTTGACCAGCAAAATGTGCGCCCGGTGTGAAAGCATGATTGCCTGCAGAAAAATGTGAGCCTGATTGTGGGTGCCTGCAATAGAGGGGTTAGTAGCACCAAAAGTATTAGAATTACCACCCCCTTTGGGAGCACCGCGACTATTGTGTTTATTATTATTCCACTTATTTTTTGCTTTTCCTGGGTTGGTGGTGTTGGAGTATAGAGCGGTTGAGGGATAAAGGGTGTGTCAAGGTGAGAATCAACCAAAGCTTCACGAGATTCATGTAAAAGTAACATATTTTTTGCTTTCATAAAGGTGGGGAAGGGACTGGTATTAGTGATGACATCTACAATACTAGAGTAAGAAGGAGATAGTTTTTGAAGGATTTGCATGACTAATTCAACTTCACTAATAGGGGATTCAACATCAGCAAGTGCATCGGCAAGATTTTTAAGAGAATGACAAAATTCAGTGATGGAGTTAGAGATTTTACAGTGTTACGAAATTGATCTTGAAGTTATAACATACGAGACATTTTATTGTTAAGAAAGAATTCATCAAGTTTGTCCCAAAGATCTTTGGCAGTGCACGTATCACTAGAAATTATTTGTCAAAGGTTATGTTCACATCTATCTATACTATTAAAAGAGTAACTATACTCATTTATGGTGAAGCCACGTGTCGTCACCATGAATCGACACGTGATATTTATAGATTTTAAAAATAATAAAGAAAATTAAATCAAATCTATCCAAATCTAATATAATCCACTTTTAAATTCAATTCAAATCAAATCAAACAAAATCTAATATTCTACTAACTTATTAATTAAATCTAGGGAAAATGGCATGTAATAGCTGTGAACTTTCGACTTTGTACCGATTTATGTACTGAACTTTTTTTTGTGCACATTTGGTAGTCAAAGTTTCAATTTTGTTCCAATTTGGTAGTTGGTCGACCTGGTAACCGGTTTCATCCGGTTGCAATGCCTACGTGGACCATTTTTAAATGACGTGTCAACCCGTTTTGATATTTTACCCGGTTTTACCTACGTTGCGGATCCGTTTTATACTATTACCCGGTTTATACCCGGTTATAACCCAACCCGGTTCCTTAATTTTTAAACGTCGCCCAACCTGGTTCCTTTCTTACATCTCCCCAACCCGATTCCTTCACAGCTCGTTCTTCTTCAGCAGGGTTTAGGGTGAAATTAGGGCTAACGATTAGTGCTAAGATTGAACAATCTTAGCACTAATCTCTGACTTGAACAATCTTAGCACTAATCGTTAGCCCTAATTTCGCCCTAAACCCTGCTGAAGAAGAACGAGCTGTGAAAGAATCGGGTTGGGGAGATGTAAGAAAGGAACCGGGTTGGGCGACGTTTAAAAATTAAGGAACCGGGTTGGGTTATAACCGGGTAATAGTATAAAACGGATCCGCCACGTAGGTAAAACCCGGTAAAATATCAAAACGGGTTGACACGTCATTTAAAAATGGTCCACGTAGGCATTGCAACCGGATGAAACCGGTTACCAGGTCGACCAACTACCAAATTGGAACAAAATTGAAACTTTGACTACCAAATGTGCACAAAAAAAAGTTCAGTACATAAATCGGTACAAAGTCGAAAGTTCACAGCTATTACATGCCATTTTCCCTTAAATCTATCCAAATCTAATATAATCCACTTTTAAATTCAAATCAAATCAAATCAAACAAAATCTAATAATCTACTAACTTATTAATTATAAATATACAAAATCAGTAGGTCATAATAAATAATAATGTCATCTTATATACTTTTGTTTAAAAAATAATATTTATATCTTTATCTTCTTAGTTATTATATTTTATATATGTTAAAAATATCCGCGTAATACGCGGGTAATAAACTAGTGTTGAATAAAACAAAGATTTGATGCGAGAATCAATAGATTCCCAATCTTCATCCAACACAGAGGACGGTTTAGATGTGCCAGTGATGTGACCCAAAACCTTAGCACCTTTGCACATATCAAGAAAAATTCGACGCCATAATTTATAACGTGAACCATCAACAGAAAGCTTAAAGCTAAATTGAGAGTAAACATTTGTAAGAGCATAAACAAGTTGATTAGCAGTAGGTGGGTTGGGGGAGGGGATCTCAGGGTTTGCACCAGTCATGTTGAAAGAGAAGCAGACACAAAATAAGTGTAATAAAGAATAAAAGATAAGAGACTACTGCTCACCATGGGAGATAGAATGTAATACCAATGGTGTCGAGTCTTGGGTGTCGTGAACTGCATCACCAAACTGCAATTAATAAACCCAAACACAAGGCTGATCTGTTTCACCAAAACAGCACCAAAAACAACACTAACTAGACCGCAAACCACGAAAGGAGAACAACAGCAGCAAGAGGCAAACCACCGTTTCAAGCAACGACAAGTTGTGCAAAGTCCTGGAAGCGACAATATGAGAGGCAGCAGCGGAAGCAGATTACCAAATCTGAAATGGGGCGCAGAACCAGAACAGAACCAAGTCGCAGGCCAGAAGGAAATCAGGGACGGAGGCAGCACAGCGACGCGGCGGTTCAGAAACAAGGGCGGCGGCGGTTCAGAGACAGAGACAAGGCGGCGCAGATGAGAGTGTCAGCCTGGGCGCCGATCTGGTAGAGGACCAGAGGCGGAGAAACCAGACAAACCAGACAAACAGAGGCGGCCTGCCGTAGGTCACAAAAACACTTCAACGGCAAAGGAGCGGCGCCGTAGTGTTGGGGTTCACTGTGCGGCGGCGCAGTACCGGGGTTCACTGTGCGGCGGCGACTGCTCAGGAAGGGAAACACGAACATGTGTTGGGGTTCACTGTGCGGCGGTGAATGCACAGGGTGGTGTTGGTCGCAGGAGGAGAATAGGGCAGTGGAAGAGTAGGGTCGGCCAAAGGAGAAGGGCGACAGAGAAGAATGGGTTAGGGTTTCCGATAGTGGGTACACCATCGGAGAAAGGGTTAGGGTACGACCACGGAGAATTAGGTCGTTAAGCCTGATACCATGTTATGTGGAAAACCCCGTAGGGATTGCATTACATTACTCAAGAATATATAAACACATATATTACACAATGGGACCCTACACTATACAAAGAGAGCAAAGAATACATAAAACATATTTAACAGTATTAACCTAACAAAAAATTTAAATATTTTCTTATACTAATATGTTATGGATAAGAAGTTATTTATCTTATGTTTCATTTATTATTTTTAATATGATTATATTGTTACATTAACACGATTCGAGTTAATCATAATTTTCAATAAAAAAATATAAACTTAGAATTGCTTTATTTTGATTTTAAATTTTTTGTTAGGTTAATACATCTTAAGTTGACTATAACTTTTAAGTAAAATATATAAACATAACATTTTATTCGTTATGACATAAATATTTTATAATATTAATATGTTTTGGTTTAATTATAATTTATAATAAAGCTAAAACTTTTATTTGTTTTGACTTAAATGTTATAATGTAACAAAATATTTAAATCAAGACAAATAGAATATTAAATTTAAACCGAAATAATAATGTAACAAATATCTAAATTCAAACGAATTAAATCCTAAGTTTATATATTTTCATTAAAAAGGTATAATGAAATCAGAATATATTAATGCATAAAAATAAAGATATGGAAACATACGAAATACAAAAAATATATAAATATTATAATAATGAAATCTAATATAAATAAAATTTTAATAAATTATATATACATACATTTATCAAATCTAACTAACCAATGACATTCTTCCGGCTTTTTTTTTTAATTTCATTATATATACATATATTTATCAAATCTAACTAACAAATGGCATTCTTCTGACTTTTTTTTTTAATTTCAATTTTTCATAACACACCATCATCTTAGTGTTATATTTTATTTAGTCCTTTTATTTTAATAAATATTTTAGTCCTTTTTCAACATTTTTTGTTACAACATATTCTTACACACTTAAAATTACGATTTTAATTATACTTATGTTTGGAGCTGTATGTTGAAACTATTATGTTATGTTTCATTGTATGAAAAATACTTTATTATTCAAATTTAAAATACAAAATTCTAATGAAATTGTTTTATAATTAAAATGTAACTATTTAGTATTTAGATTTTTTTTATTAATTTTGATTATGTATAACATTGAACATTGCTATCATTACAACATCTTTTACACACTTAAATTGTGATTTTAATTTTATTTATGTTTGGAATTGTCTTTTGAAACTATTATGTTATGTTTAATTGTATAAAAAAGGCTTTATTGTTCAAATGCACAATACAAATTCTAATGAAACTGTTTTATAATTAAAATGTAACTATATAATATTTATATTTTTTATTAAATATGATCATGTATAAAATTAAACATTATTATTATAACGTTGGCAAACGCTAATAGATGTATTAGATACATCACAGTTATAAACTTATTTGATTTGATCGTAAAACCAACATATTAAATTGACGATTAAACCTAATTAATGTAAAAATTTCAAATTATGGTTATGAATATTTAATTAATTAATTCTGATTCCGATCCAATTTAATAAAGCATTGTTTGTAATTTTAGCATTGTAAAATTTAGAAAACCAATGATAAGAACCAATGAACAGTATCATTTGTCTTGCTTCTTGAATCTATATTAGCTTTACAATTTCACTTTTCGACTCTGGTTCAGTTGTGTTTCGTTATTTGAATTGTTTGAAAAGTATTTTATTTTCAATTGTTTTCATATTTAATTTTGTAATTAATATTTTAGACCCCGCAGCAACGCGTGGGTGTTCGATAACTCGTTAAATACATAATACTAACGTAAAACAAATTATTTAATTAGGTAAAAGTATAACTTTGATAAAAATAAATACATCTTAAATAATAATAATAATAACAATAAATAATTAAATAATCATTTATTAAATTAAGATTTAAATTTTGAAAACGAAAAACAAAATTCATGAAAAGAAATGGACCAAAATTGTTATTAATAAAAAAGCTATAATTGTCATTTAGAATAAAAAAAAAGACAGATGGGTCATTTTTACAAGTAAACAATGCAAATAAGAACCGTTTATGTAAAATTGAAACCACAGGGACCGAATCCATAGTTTTATGCAAACACATGGACCATTATTTGTAATTTACTCTTAACATTATAAAGATCATATGTAAATTTCATATACAATCTCATTTCCTAACTCCTAAAAAATGATGTGAACGTACACTTACATAATTTTATGCGTGAACTTGCATTTATGTGATGCATGATTTCATGCTCTTGAGATGTGTGAATGTGCGTGAATTTGATATATCATCTGTGTAATATTAATTAAAACATGTTAATGAAAATTTTTTCCAAAAAAATTACTTTTAATAGCGGTACCTTTTGGTGCGCTGTATTATAAGTGATACTCATTTGAACACACACACACACACACACACACACACACACATATATATATATATAGGGAAGGGTTCTTCTAAGAACCTAAATATTTGTGAGAACCTAAGAACCATATGGAACCATTTAGATCAAGAAGATCTATGACCAAAATTGTCGAATGACATTTTTGTAATTATTTAGAACTTTGATAGTGGAGAATCTTGAAAAGATGTGAAAAATGTATTTTTGGAAGAAACAAAACTCTGCTTTTTTTCTTTCTCTCTCTTACTTTTTTTCATTTTTATTTTATCTTTCTTTCATGAGAATTGATTTTTATAGTATAAAAAACGTTTTTTTATTTAAAAAAAATATTTTTTTCTATATAGATAATTATTTAATTGCTAAAAAATTAACGTATTCTATATAAAAATATTATGTGTATATATAGAATGTTATATAATTCTATATATTTTTTATGTAGATTAACATTACTATTCATAATCTATGTAGAATGTTATGTTTTGTTATATATTTCATATATTTTTATGTTTCTTATACCTTTCTATATCTTTTATGTAGATTAATATTACTATTTATAATATATGTAGAATGTTACATAGAATGATATGTAGGAACACAGTTTTAACATCTATGTAAATTAGCATTACTATTCATAATCTATGTAGAATGTTACATAGATAGATATGTAAGAACACAGTTTTAACAAAATACTATTCATAATCTATGTAGATTAACATTAATATTCATAATTTATGTAGTTTGTTACATAGAATGATATGTAAGAACACAGTTTTAACAAATTACTATTCATAATTTATGCAGAGTATCACGTATTCTATGTAAAATACATTATAAACACAGTTTTAACAAATTAACCGACGAACATATTCTATGTAGATTATCATATAATCTATGTAAAATATCATGTATTCTGTATAGATATAACGACAACAATTTACTAGTATGACAATAACAATATTTTACATAGATACAAACTAGCTACAATCTATACTGTATAGAATATCATGTATTCTATATAGATACAACAATAACAAAATACTAGTACAACAATAACAAAATTTCTACATAGATACAAACTAGCTACAATTAATTTTGTACAGAATATCATGTATTCAATATAAAGTATCATATATATATATATATATATATATATATATATATATATATACAAACCAAATCTAGATTTAATACATAAGGACGTTGAACCATCAAAGACACAACAATTAGGAACCAGAACCTTAGACGAACCGATGAACGTATTCTATGTAGAATGTCAAGTATTCTATGTAGAGTATCGCGTAGATTGTCAAGTATCATATATATTCTACGTAGAGTATTGCAGACGAATTTAAACAAAAAAAAACATTTTTAACAAAAAAATATACCAAAAACACATTTTTTTTACAAAAAATATACCAAAGACACATTTAAAAAAAAACATTCAATTCTTGCGAATCATATACAAAAATCTTTTTTAATAAAAAACATTTTTGAAAATGATTTTAAACTTCAAAATCCATGGAAAATGAATCTGTCATATTATATGTAGAGTATCGACGAACATATTTTATATTGATTATCATGTAATTTATATATATTATCATATAATCTATGTAGAATGTCGTGTAAAATGTCAAGTATCATATAATCTACGTAGATTACATGATAATCTACATAGAGTGTCATAGACGAACTGAAACAAAAAAAGAAGATTTCATTTAGACATTTTATCAAACACTTGGTATGCAACTGATATAAAATATACAAAAAACACATTTTTAAACAAAAAAACCATTAATCTTGTGAATCGTAAACAATTTTTTTTTTAATATTAAACTAAAAACATCTAATAACTATTACATTCATTATAAATCTAACATCTTACAAATAATTTTCATTTATTGACCATCGGACTTCTAGATCTTCGTTTTCTGACCATCCGACTTTCAAATCGTCAATTCTTCATCCCCGACTTCCATAATCGTGAGAGATATAAAGGGAAAGAAAGAGATCATCGTGACTTCGTGATCGATGTTGCGCCAATGACGGCGACGGCGGAAGTCACGCGACAATAGCAGTGGCGGCGACTCATATTCTAGAGAGAAAATGAGAGATTTATAAAACCCTAGATTATAGAAAATTAAAGAAGAAATGCATACAATAAAAAAATGGAGAGAGAAAGATAATATTTTTTCTTCAAAAAATACCCTTTTGATCCAACAACTCTAAAAGGTTCCTAAATTTTCTCTATCTTTGAGGTTCTTAAAAGAACCTCTCTCACACACACCCACACACACACACACACACACACACACACACACACACACACCACACACACACACACACACACACACACACACACACACACACACATATATATATATATAGATTCAGGTTCAAATAAGTACCTCTCGAACTCAAGTGCACCTGAAGGTACCGACCTTAAAAAACTTTTTAAATTTTTTTTTTCACATAACCATGTTTAATTTTATGTTATACGCATGATATATGAATTTCACATAGATTCACACTTTCTGTGTCCTTAAAAATTATGTGAATGGTCATTTCACACTATGTGAATGGTGTGAATGACCATTCACATGATCTTTTTTTACCATTCACAAGATTTATGATGATACTCCTTTTGAAAAAAAGTTTTATAATGTTGTGTTATACATGTTTATTAAAAAAAATATGTGTGAATGATCATTCACATTAGGGTACGCTCGGTACGCTGGAATCTCATAGGTACGCTGATGAACCTGATTATATATATATATATATATATATATATATATATATATATATATATATATATATATATATATATATATATATATATATATATATATATATATATATATATATATATATATTCAGGTTCAAATAAGTATCTCTCGAAATCAAGTGCACCCGAAGGTACCGACCTTAAAAAACTTTTTAAAATTTTTTTTTCCACATAACCATGTTTACTTTAATGTTATACACATGATATATGAATTTCACATAGATTTACACTTTCTGTGTACTTAAAAATTGTGTGAATGGTCATTTCACACCATATGAATGGTGTGAATGACAATTCACATGATTTTTTTTACCATTCACAAGATTTATGATCTTGCTCATTTTGAAAAAAAGTTTTATAATGTTGTTTTATATATGTCTGAAAAATATATATATGAATGATCATTCACATTAGGGTACGTTGGGTACACTGGAATCTCATAGGTACTCTGATAAACCTGATTTTATATATATATATATATATATATATATATATATATATATATATATATATTATTTATATATATATATATATAGAATATGGTTCGAGAGAGTACCACCTATTATGCAGCGCACCAGAAGGTATCACCTTAAAAAAAACTTTTTTTAAATTTTTTTTCATAAAGATGTTTTAATTAACATTATGAATATTATACGTAAATTTCACATGCATTCACATCTCTTAGCTCTTAAAAAAATGATGTGAACACACACATATATAATTTTGAATATGTGTAAACACGTATTTACGTTATGCGTGTTTTCATGTGTTTGAATTTGCGTGAAATTCACATATGATCTGTGTAATGTTAATTAAAATATGTTCATGAAATTTTTTTTCAAAAGAATTACTTTTTAGGGTGGTACCTTCTGGTGCTGCATAATGATATATATATATATATATATATATATATATATATATATATATATATATATATATATATATATATATATATATATATATATATAGATTGAAGTTCAATTGAGAACTTTTGTGCATCGGGGCACCTCGAGGCACTTTTGTGCATCAGATAATCTAATAAGGGTGCACAAAGGACATTTTGGGAAAATTAAATATATGACATTAATTAATTTTTAAAAATCATTAAATGATAATTATGAGTTAATTTAGGAATTAAAATCCCACATTAACAACATTCCCCATTATCCTCCCTATTTCTTTCTCTCTCTCTCTCTCTCTCTCTCTCTCTCTCTTTTTCTCTCTCTCTCTCTCTCTCTAATGCTTTTGATTAAGATATCTATTTTATGATGAAGAGATGCATTTTGGAAGATATGAATGTTTGTTGGAACGATAAACGATTAATGTTTGAATGAACGATGCATCACGTTAAAATAAGGTGCATTTTGGATTTTTGATTAAGAGATGCATTTTGGAACGTACGAATTTTTGTTGGAACGATGAACGATTCATGTTTGAATTAACGATGCATCACGTTAAATTAAGGTTTTTGGATGAACACGTTGATGCATCACGTTAAATTAAGGTTTTTGGATGAACGATGCATCACGTTAAATACGAAGTTGATGAACATGAAGATAATGGATGAAGATGATGAACATAAAGAATGAACAACAGTGATGCATCAGAATCTTTATTTTTTTATTTGAATTTGTATTATTTTTGGAAATGTAATAATTAAATGAGGATTGCATAATTCCTGTTTTACCCCTCTGCATATTTCATTATGTGCACTTGATGCATAAAACTTTCTATTTAATTACCCTTTTGCCATTTGATCTAAACCACACATTCTTTTCATCTAAGGGACATTGGAGGTTCTTTTGTGCCTCGATGCACAAAAGTTCTCAATGAAATCTCCCTATATATATAAACTAAGGATCTTTTGTGAACACTTTATTCGTTGTCCACGTTGTGAACAACCATAAAATAGCTTCTGAATCTTATGAATCTTGTTGAAAATAGTACTGGACTCTTCTATTAACCTATTAATACTATTGGATCCTTTGGATCTTATTGAATCCTATGAATTTGTCGAATCTTATGAATCTTGTTGCATCCTATGCATCTTGTGCATTTTGTTATAAAAACTACGTACTATGAACCTTTTGAATGTTCTGAATCTTAAATAGACACTTCTATGAACCTTTTGAATCATATAAATCATATTACAAACACTTGTTGATATATATGAATGATTATATGTATTTTTTTTATTTGTTCACAACGTGCACACAACGAATAACTTGTTCACAATGGATCCCATCCCTATATATATATATATATATATATATATATATATATATATATATATATATATATATATATATATATATATATATATATATATATAACCAACAGTCTTGAATCTTCTTGTATCATGAAAAACAGAGAAGGCCATGTAAACCAATTTTTGATTTTTAGTTCCATTTATATAAGATTTCACATCCCCTTCTTTTTTTTACACATGACAGAGCACACACACCAACAAACAAACAAAAGGAAGCAGAAAACAAGAAAGCAATTGATGAGGCTGATGGCGACTAAAACTACAACCCAACTGGTGGTCGGAGACGACGGTCTAGCTATCATCACCATCAACAATCCGCCACTCAATTTACTCTCTTCTCAAGGTAATACTTGCTAACAATCCAACATACATATACATATACATATATATAATTGCTTTTCTCGATTGAAAAATTAGTCACCAGTAACTTGTTTATGAAAGAGCATCTCTTTGAAATTAGGGGGTTATGACTTATCTGCTGCTGTTTTGATTTCTTGTACGAGAATTGATTGCTTTCTACTTCAATTGACATGAAATTATGCTTATTGTAGGAAATGAGTTTAACATTTATTGACAAATTATACTAGTAGAAACTAGAAAGATGTTTTAGGTTTACTAACTTACTATTTAGACAAATCTGAACTGAAATTTAAAATGGTTCCATTACTGTCCTTACGTAATTTTTGTATTATTCAAAGTGTGAAAATCGTTATTGGTGACCGGTTGATCATGGTGAAAAATGATAGAGTTAGGGTTTATGTTGAAAAAACCATCATATGCTCACAATACTATGGGTTTGATTCTATGTTCCTTGTACTTTTTTACCCTATTCAAAACGTTAAAATAACTTGCTAAAACCTGATATAACGGGTTATTTAAACACATGGTTTCTGTTTGGCATACACGTGTCATTTTTGCTAGGTTGGCAATACACATAGCAGATGATTTATTATTTTATTTTATTTCTTCTTCATTTACTTATCACCAACAACTCCGGGTCTCCGACGACTTCTCATTTACCCCCTCCCGACAACACTTCCAACTCCTTCTCCCAACCCACCTCTGATAATGTTACAAAATAATATGGGTACCTTTTTGACCATTCAATTTTCAGATTTGTCTCATTGCCACAAAACTATTTTTTTGTACCGATTTAGCCACTAAACTATTTTTTGTGTACACATTTAGCCACTAAACTTTGTTTGTACCGATTTAGCTATTGAAAATTATAAACATTTGGCCACTAAAATATCATATTTTGTACCGATTTAGCATTTAGTTTTATTCATTTTTTCCAAAATAGAACAGTTTACTAAAGGTTAGTGGCTAAATTGGTACAAAAAATAGTTTAGTGGCTAAATGAGACAATTCTAAAAGTTGGATGGTCAAAAAGGTACTTACCCCAAATAATAGTAGCAAGAAACAAAGATCTCATCGATTGTATGTTCATCGGTTTGTGACGTTCGTTATGATTTAAGCTTGTATCCAATTTCTATTTTAGAGGCACATATATGGTCCTTAGATGCCACATGTAATGGTGAATGTTGCGAGAATCATAGTAATTAGATGTGTAATCTTGTGTAATTTACTTTCGTAGAATAGTTATGTGTAGTTGTAAATTAGTTGTAGAGTTTCCTTAATTCCCTTTAGGATCTTTTCCATATTTAGTCTATTGTACATCTCTATAAATTTGTACATGTTTTCTTCAAGAGATTATATACACAAGGACTATTTCCCTACGTTTATATGGTTTCAGAGCAGTAATGCTGTGTTCCAATTGAATGAAAGAAAAGGGTAGGAAGGAGAGTTTAAGAATAAAAGGATTGAAAAGGACAAATTCCATCCTTTTCCTTCCATTCTTGGAAGGAAGAAAAGGTAACTACAATCAGTCATATTCCATCCTTTTCTCTCCTTAAATTAAGTTCGTATTTCTTTTCAACTCCATCCTTATTTGTTAAGTTGAGTTGTGGAACACAGCGTAAATTTTGCAGAAAACCCTAACTTGCAGCCTTCATCCATATGTGTTCATCTTTGTTCTTACCATCATGTCAGAAGTTTCAGATTCAAACTCTAGCAAAACACCTCATACAGGTCGACCCACACTTGCCACCTTTGAATCTCACTCTACTCAAATTACTACTATTAAATTGAATGGAGAGAATTACATGCGTTGGTCTCAATCTGTGCGCATGTAAATTCGTGGCAGGGGCAAGATGGGTTACTTGACTGGAGAAAAGGCAGATTCTGCACTCGGTGATGTTAGCCATGCTACTTGGGATGCAGAGAACGTTATGGTGATGACATGGTTGGTAAACTCAATAAAGGAGGAGATAAGCTTCAACTACATGTGCTATCATAGGACCAAGGAACTTTGAGACGACATCACTCAAATGTACTCCAAAAGGGCGAGATTAGTTGCTAAAAGATTCACTCAAAAATACGAAATTGATTATCAAGAGACTTTCACACATGTTGCAACTCTATTCGTGTGCTACTACTATCTTTGGCTGATTGGCAACGACTGGCCGTTACACCAGTTAGACATGAAATATGCAATCCCGAATGAATTTACAAGAAGAGGTATTTATAAGTCTACCTTCAGGTTTTGAGAAGACATTAGGACCAAATAAAGTCTGCAAACTTAAAAGGTCATAATCTTGACAGATGATGATTTTGAGGAAATAACAAATGTGAAAAGAAAGTTATCCCGAGAATTCGAGATTAAGGATCTTTGGTCATTAAAATACTTTCTTGGTATTGAGTTTGCCAGGTCAAAAGAAGGTATCTTTGTTAATTAAGGAAGTACTGTATATCATTGATCTTCTCATTGAAATTGGTCTTCTCAATGAAATTGGTCTTCTAGGGTGTAGAGCTGCAAATATCCCACTGGATGCTAATTTGAAGTTAAATCATGCTAAAGCTGAAGACATCAAGGACAAGGAGAAATTTCAAAGGCTTGGGAATTGGGGGAAAGCTAATTTGACTCCGGATGTAGCATTTGCAGTAAGCCTAGTCAGCACCTGGACAAGAACATTTTTTGCAGCCTACAGAATACCAAGGTACTTGAAAGAAAGTCCTGGAAAAGGTCTCATATTTCGAAAAAGGACAGCCTACAAATTGAAGTCTACACTGATGCAGACTGGGCTGTAGCATTATTGATAGACTGTCCACCTGAGGCTACTACACATTTGTTGGGGGAACTCTAGATACGTGGGAAAGTAAAAAGCAGAATGTTGTAGCTCGAAGTAGTGTAGAGGCAGAGTTTAGATCTCTAGCTCACAGAATTAGTGAAGTTATTTGGCTGGAGAGACTGTTAGAAGACTTGAAGATCTGTGAGTCACCTTATGAAAGTGCGAGTCACCCTATGAAACTGTATTGTGATAACAAAGCTGCTATTTCAATTGCCCACAATCCGGTCCTACATGATAGAACCAAACACGTGGAAGTTGACAAGCATTTCATCAAAGAAAAGATCGAAAATGGGCTGATCTGTGTAACCTATGTTTCAACTAGAGATCAGATAACTTTTTTTGAACAGCAGATGTTAGTGGTTAGTTGTTAGCACCATTGTTAGACACCTTGATAGTGATGACCAAACCCCACACCTCCACCTAAGGAGAAACGCCCTTGGCAAGGCTCGAACCCGAGACCTCAACCAAGGGGAACTCCTCCCACCTTTGGTGGTGGCCACTTGATCTAAGTCAAGTGGTATCAGATAACTGATATTCTAATGGGGATACACAAGGGACAAGTTGATTCTTTAGTAAGCAAGCTGGCGCTTGAGGGGGAGTGTTGCAAGAATCATAGTAAATGAGATGTGTATTCTTGTGTAATTTACTTTCCTAGAATAGTTATGTGTAGCTGTAAATTAGTTGTAGAGTTTTCTTTAATTCCTTTTAACGTCTTTTCCATATTTAGTCTCTTGTACATCTATATAAATCTGTACATGTTTTCTTCGAGAGATTATATACACAGATTATTTCTTTACGTTCATAGTGAAACTATCACCGATGGAATGATGAAAATACAATGGTTATTTTAGATGTCACATGTGATGCTAACTCGATTATAAATATTATGTTGAGCCATGTAGGATCCACGTGTTTAACCAACCGATTATAGCAGGTTTTAATAGGTAACAATTTGAATAAGACAAAACATAAGGGGGCGTTTGGTTCGCTAGAATCTGATGGAATCTGGCGGAAAAGGAATGGATTTTCCATTTTGATGGGTTGTTTGGTAGTCCAAATGAATGGAATGACCATTCCACATTTTTTTAAAAACCCTCCCTTTTAAAGGAATGATCATTCCATAGCAAAATGAAAGGAATTTAAATTCCATTCTCAATTCTTTTTGATAGGGGTGTTCATAAAAATCCGAATCTGAGCATCCGAAATAAAATCCAAAAATACGATCCGAAATTATCCGAAATTTTGGATTCGGATAGTAAAATTCCAAAATTTCAGATATTCGGATAATCCGATATCCAAAAATTCAAAAAAAATTTATTTTTTTATATCTTTGGTATTGATTATTTACATAACATTTCAGTGTTTATCATTATTCTAATGTATATTTTTGAGTTTTATCTTGATATTATAGATTTATTAACTAATATTTTATATTTTCAGTTTTTTTAATATTTTTTTATTCGTTTTGGGTAAAATAATTCCGGATACATTTAGTTTGTGATATATTTATCTTTAATATGTATTTGGATATATAAATTTTGTGTTTTAGATATTCAAAAATTTGATTTAATTTTTTAAAAAAAATTAAAAATATGAATTTTCGGATATTCGGATAATCCGATATCCGAATCCGGAATTTCGGATATCCAAAATTTCGGATTCGGATAGCAAAATTTACTATCCGAAATTTCGGATATCCGATTTTGAACACCCCTACCTTTTGACAACCATCCGCTCACTCTAAACCCTAGCAGCCACAAAAAAAAACTTGTTCTTCCTCTCCGGTGCCGATCTGCTAGCCGCTGGACGTCTTACCGTCGATCTCCTCCATCTCAGGCGCCGATCAACTCCATCTCCGGTGCCGATTTGCGGTGACTAGGTTTTTGCTCGTCCTCTCCTCCAGCTTACCTCCTGTTTTTGGTTCCACTACCACTTTTTCTTTTAAAAACTACCATGACCGTGGGTAATTTTTGTTGGAAAAGTTGACAATCATTACTTAACTTTTATATATATATATATATATATATATATATATATATATATATATATATATATATATATATATATATATATATATATATATATATATAGAGAGAGAGAGAGAGAGAGATGAGATCATTGCAGAACCTAAATTTAGTGTAGAACTGTAGAACCAATATCGTCCATAGATTAGAATAATCTAATGGTCTTGATTAAAAGAGTTAAGTTTGGAATTAGTGAAAAAAAGATTGGTAATAGTGATATTTTAATTCTTGGAGGGGTAAAAAAGGAAAAGATTGGAAATAGCAAAAAGATTGACATTAGCAAAATAAATATCTTTTTTCTTTAAATTAAAATAACATTAATATTATTAATTTTTAAATCAAAAAAATTATACCATAAAAACGAGAATTTTATACTCTTTAAAACGAGACCGGTCATGATATATTTTTTTCGAAAAAAATTTTACGTGTTTATTTTTCGTAAAAAAAAAATTACCCAGACCACGATGCAATATATCATGGTGAGATAATGAGATCATTCGATATCGAATGAACACTTTGATATCGTATATTTAACGTCAATGCAACACTGCATATACGCTCATTATTAACAGAGCTAAAATAATAGTCACAATTAGTAGTCAAAGTTGGTGGATTTAACGAGAACGGTTATGATATATATTTTTTATTTTTCGTAAAAAAAATTTTACCCAGACCACGATGCAATATATCATGGTGAGATCATGAGATCATTCGATATCGAATGAACACTTTGATATCGTATATTTAACGTCAATGCAACATTGCATATACGTTCATTACTAACAGAGCCAAAATAATAGTCACAATTAGTAGTCAAAGTTGGTGGATTTAACGAGAACGGTTATGATATATATTTTTTTATTTTTCGTAAAAAAATTTTACCCAGACCACGATGCAATATATCATGGTGAGATCATGAGATCATTCGATATCGAATGAACACTTTGATACCGTATATTTAACGTCGATGCAACACTGCATATACGTTCATTATTAACAGAGATAAATAATAGTCAAAATTAGTAGTCAAAGTTGGTGGATTTAACGAGAACGGTCATGAATATATTTTTTTGAAAAAAAATTTACGTGTTTATTTTTCGTAAATTTTTTTTACCCATACGACCATTCGATGTCGAATGAACACTTTGATATCGTATATTTAACGTCGATGCAACACTGCATGTCCATTATATATTAAAAGAGTAAAAAAAAAGTCAATGTGGACAGTCAAACTTGGTAGGCTGCTATTAATTCAATGTTAATTGTATAATTATCATCTTATCCCTAGTGTTATATTATAATCTAATGGTTTAGATTGGTTCTATGGTTCTGCACTAAATTAAGGTTCTGCAATGATCCCAACCCTATATATATATATATATATATATATATATATATATATATATATATATATATGTATATATATATAATCAATACTTAAATTATCTATCATAAATGACCAAATATATTACAATCATGGTTTCTGTTGTCTTTTGTACTATATCACATATTATTTTGGTTGTAACATTTTAAGGTATTTGTTTTGTGACTTTGCAATATAAAAAGTTTATTTTATAAAGAAATTGATTAAATAAATCATAGTTTTAAAATATTGTTGTACTTCAAGAAAAAAAAAATCCATTTTGACGTATTTATCAACCAAACGGAAAACAATTAAGGAATTGTATCTGAAATCCATTCCTTTCCTGCCAACCAAACAAACTATAGTATTTGGATTCAGACAGATTTCATTCCTTCCAGAATTCCATTCCTTTGACAGATTCCATTCCATTCCGTCAGATTCCAGCGAACCAAACGCCCCCTAAGGAGTTTAGTGGGGGAAAATGCCCTTGGACCAAACTGATAAATTGATGAAATATGATTGTTTATAATATAAACACAAAGAGGAATTAGAAAATCTCATGCCACATAAGCCTTAACTCGTAGTTGTTAACTCGCAACTCGATTAGTAACTCGACTCGTAAGAGTCATGATACATATACATATCAGAAATATTAATATAATTGTAATTAATTAAGAACTATAATAACTAAGTAACAGTAAAGTTTCTGTAATTATTAATGGTGTCAACCCCAACAACCAAGAATTGAAAAGAAGGTTTCTCTTAGTAGTGTATTTAACATAGTTAATATCAAATACAATAACTAATAGTCTGTTACCTAAACAACAAAATAGGGATTCTAGAAAATAAAGATAGTAATTTACACAAACAAACGAAGCATCTGATGGGAGGATCGTAGTTATATGAAGAATGCTAGAAGGCCAATAAATGAAGAATAACTGATGAAGAGGGTCAACCATAATGGTGACAGATGATGGTCTTCCGACTTTAATACATTTTTTCTTGAAATATTGAAGAAAGTCACAACAATTACCCATTGAAAACCTATGATAGAAATGACTCGTGATTCGACTCGTGAAAAGTTAGTGAATGACTGGCGAGTTATGGTCCGAGTCACAATCAATTCCGAGTTAGAGTAGCAAGTTGGATCGTTTTGGGTATTGATTGACTTGACTCATACGACTCGACTCGTGACCCGTACGAGTATAACAACTATGGTCATTTTCATGATTTGAATAAAGAAAAAATAATGTAAGCACTATAATGGGAAAAAATACGAATGAGGGATCCATCCGGCAAAAAAGGTAACATGATTTTTTTTTATCAATATAAACCCAGTAAAGAATCATATATGTTTCAACCACTTTGTTATGAATTAATAAATGTCTAGACCTTATAAAATTGAATGACGAATTTTCTAAACTTGTTTTTTGAATGACCAAGTCATTGAATTTTATAAGAAGGAATGATATGTTCCTGAACTTTATAAAAACAAATGATTAAATCCCTGCAATTTTTTAATCATGGTTGATTAAGTCATTTTAATTAAGAAAAAAAACGATTAAGTCGTAAACTTTGTAAAAATGAATGATTAATTCACACTTTGGTCATTGTACTTTTTTCATCTCATTTATGTCAATATCCTTTAGAAACTCATCTCAATTTGGACCAGGACCATGAAACCGATGAACCATACCGGGACCGGATTAACCATAACCACTACCAAATGATCCATTCTCGGTTATGGGTTTTTCATATCTTGAGTTCCGGTTTTGAATTTTCTTTTTGTAAAAGTTGGAAAAAACCAGGGGTAAACCGAACTGGTGCAAGTACCATATGGTCCCGTTCTTAGTTCTGATTTGGTCCTGGTTTGGTCCAGATCGATCTGGTTTTGGACCGTTGCACAACCTATGAAAGGGTTCTATGTCACCATTTTAGGCCTTGAAGGTAGCATCAAATAGTTATATATGAATTTTCCATGATAACTATGTTTTGTTTTCCTTTTATATGTTGATACCTAATGATTTATGGTTGAACTTCCACTGCGATGATCGCAGATTAAGAACTTAGAGTTTGTTGTGTCGTTTTCTGAATCTGGTTCCCTTGAAAATTTTTTTTTGATGTCTTATGTTATTTTCTTACTTTTTATTCTCCATTCACAAGCTAAATGTTTTTCCTCCCACATTTTCTTGTCCATTCAGTTATGCTTAGCTTAAAAAGCAGCATTGAAGAAGCACTGCTATGCAATGAAGTTAAAGCAATTGTGGTAAATGGTAACATAATAAACTTATGAGCCTGCTATTCAAGTCACTATATGATAAACACATTTATAATGATAAACAATGAGTTGATTGGACAGGTGCAAGGGGCAAGTTCTCTGGGGGCTTTGATGTGACCGCTTTTGGAAACAGTCAGATGGTAAAGAGTGAGTAAACCTATTTTTTTATTCTCGGAAGTTCTATGCCGCCTAAATTATATTATGTGACTCAACAGAAAGAAAAGAGCTTGGTGTCTTTTCAATAGAGATCATCACTGACCTTTTGGAAGGTATGCCCGTTATTCTCATTTTGTTCTGATTAAATACCAATCTCAATTTTTGATGTGAATTCTCCTTTTTCATAAATCTTGTGATTATTTATATGTGACAGGCTTGAAGTCAAACACTTCATTTCATCAAGCGTAGAAAAGATTACATAATATTGGCATCTAATTTGCATAACAATCTAGAGAAACTGCATACATTCATTTCTCTACTCATATATTTTCATTTCTTGATTCCAAAGAAAACTTCTATTGAAGTTTTACTTTCAATTAAAGCAGTATTTATTCATTAATTGTTTAAATTAAAGCAACTAGTTTATCATGTTCAAAAGATTTGCATTTACAATAGTAGTCTTTGAAATAATCATGCTCATGAACATTCATGCTGCAGGTGCAAAAAAGCCTTTAGTGGCAGCCATTGATGGACCTGCATTTGGTGGTGGGCTAGAAATAGCATTGGTATGAAAATGCTTGATCTATTCAATGGTCCGGCTTCAATTCTTTTGGAGCGCACTCAAATGAAAGAAATTTACATCATAATTTCTGTAGGCATGTCATGCACGCATATCAACACCTACCTCGCAGCTTGGTTTAACAGAACTGCAATATGGGATCATTCCTGGATTTGGAGGTGATTATTTTGTTTAACAAAAACCACGCTTTCTTGTACCAGACTAGTTATGGTGGTTTATTTTGTTCTGAGTGGTTCGACTCGAGCCAATGCACTCTTCTAAATGTTTCTTTCTTTGATTCATATAATTTGGACCAGGCACACAGCGTCTTCCACGTCTTGTTGGCCTTCCTAAGGCTCTGGAGATGATACTGGTATGCTATAACTTCTGCAATTGATTAAATATATCATGTTAAATGAGTTGATCCCACCGTCTCTCAATATCCTTCTTTTTTTGGTGTCTATTAGATGTCAAAACGAGTAAATGGGAAAGATGCTTTTAGTACGGGCCTTGTTGATGCCCTCGCTTCTGCTGATGAGTTGATCAGAACTGCTTCTAGCTGGGCCTTGGATATTTTTGAGCGTCGAAAACCATGGCTTGCTAGTCTTCACAGAACTGACAGATTAGAACCGTTAAAAGAAGCAAGGTTAATACTTAACTCAGCAAGAGCTCATACACGAAAACGTAACCCAAATCTCGTTCATCCATTAATTTGCATTGATGTCATTGAAGAGGGTATAGTTAACGGTGCTCGTAATGGACTATGGAAGGTACATCTTAGCTGTTAATCAGTTCTTTAGAATGAGAGGTTGAATGTCAAACAAGAATATTCTGGTGGCAGGAAGCAGAGGCCTTGAATGAACTCCGGCAATCTGAAACTTGTAAAAGCTTGGTCCACATCTTTTTTGCTCGATATAACACTTCGAAGGTTTGGACACGTTTTTAATAATAGCTATAATAAAAAACACACTTAGTTGCAGAGATCAATAATTTGATCTCGATTTTCTTTCCTTGTTTATCTATTTTCTGCAGATGAATTTGTGTCATTTTTCAATGTCATCACTGGATGACTTGTTAAACGCTACTGACTAAAAACTGGTCACAGATTCCAGGTATAACTGATGCAGGGTTGCAGCCTAGGAAAGTAAATAAAGTTGCCATTATTGGTGACGGATTAGTGGGTGCTGGAATTGCAACGGATTTTATCCTTGGCAACTTTCATGTAATACTTAAGGAGTGCGATGAGAAATCTCTGGTGGCTGCAATTGGTGAAATTAAAGGTGAGCTGAAAAGTTGATGCTGATCAATTTGTCCAACCTCTTTACTCATCTCTGATATTTAGTCTTGTGTTCCGGTATCAGCTTAAAAGTGTGCCCACTACTCTTACTCGGTTATTTTCAATTTGTCACCAGCCAATTTGCAGAGCCTTGTTCTGACAGGGAAAGTGACCAAAGAAAAGTTTGAAGATGCTGTATCTCTTTTGAAGGGTGCACTTGAATATGATAGCTTAAAAGATGTGGATTTGGTTTTAGAGGTGAGTTGCAACTAGTAAGTTAATTTTTCATCTTATACGGAAAAACCTTTCTTAGTGTTACTTTTCTTGAAGTTCATATTGCCTTATACAAGTTAAAGTAGGGCTGAAGCAGGGCCGTCCCATGGATTCTGTATAATTTTGTGGCTTTGTGCTATAATAGAAAGTAGGCCATTTGAGTATAAAATTTGTTTAAACTTACATAAAGTTTCTGTTAAAACTACGAAAATTATCATAAATATCCAGAATAATTAAAACAATGGCCAGAAATTGTATTTAACAAACATAAGTACATCTGATTTAGACTAATAACTAGTTACTTAGATATATAATTTGAGGCCCGAAAATTTTGGAAATCCTATATGGTCGAGGAACTCACACCATAGTCACATGATTCGCGGTACGCGGTACGCGTACACGGTTCTCTAGGTATCCAAAATTCGGTTCGCGGCGCGGGGGGGGGGGGGGGGGAGGCTCATTCCGGTTCGCTCTGGTACGATGTACCCTTACATGCGCGCACACACACATACATATAAGATTATAGACACACACAGTAAATCCTCATTACCGAAATGAACAGAATGTAAGAGCTTCATGTAGATCATTGATGCCTTGAAAATTATCCTTGTTTGAAAAGCTAATACTAAAACACTCCAAATCTAAACTCTAAAGACTTTGAACTCTAAAACAGCAATATAAAAGTTAATAACAATAAAATAGAAATAACAAGAACATATTTAATAACAGGCCGACAAGAACAGAAATAATAAGGAGTTAACGACAGAAACAATTGAACAATAAGGACAAATTGAATATGGAATATTATTCAAATTGATTGAAGAACAGGAATAAAAAACAGGGAAATAAGATTTTAAGATTTAAGAATCTACAATAACAGGGAAGTAAGATATTAAGATTTAAGAATTAAGAATGTATAGGGGGCACAAAGAAAGAAGAATCGTTACTGTTACTGTTGGTGTTGGTGTTGTTGGCGTTGCTGTGAAATTCGTCCTCCTCAAGATCAATAAAATCATCAGTAGTATCTACTTGATCTGCATTACTTCCACTGCTTCTTTGCTTTCCAAACACCATGTTTAATTTGAGTATGTGTGAAAATGAGTACGTTCAATTGACAGATTTGATTGTATATATATACACATGATTTTCCTCCTAGCCTATTGAACGATTGAACTATTGATTCAATCGACTCTTGCTACTGGAAACGAAGAGCCTAATCGTTCCCGCTCAATTCAATTTGTGACGTTAGAGTGTTAGACGTTTCATATTATCCGATTTGAGCGAGTATCGCGAAGCCCGAAATCGCGTTTTTTTTCCAATTGGGTTCGGCCCAATCGCGAATCAGGTATCGATCCTAATCATGCTCAGGTACGCTAATTCCACGTACCAACAAGCGAATCAGTGATCGAATGGGACGCTTTCGTACCGCGATTTGGTACGAAGCGTTTGGTTCGCGGTTCGCAGCCAAATCAGCGAATTCTGTAACTATGACTCACACACCCTCATCTTTGGCACTGGATGGAAGGACAATCATGTAAAGTGTAGTTTTTGGTTTATAATGAATCTACCCATGTATTTGATGTTTTCCTTTTGTCTTCCAAAACCAGTAAATATAAATCAATTTTTATTTTAATCAAAATGAAGTAACGTTTGCTGTGCTGCATTTTTTTCAGGCAGTGAAGGGAAGCATCGAGTTAAAGCAGCAAATTTTTGCTGATCTTGAGCACTATTGCCCTCAACATTGCATTCTTGCAAGCAATACTTCTACATTTGACTTAAATTTAACTGGGAGAAGAACAAAATCGCAATCCCGGATTGTTGGGGCCCATTTTTGTAGGTAATACATTGTCATGCTATCTTTATTGGTATCATTATATAATTTTATTGGTAAACAATTATTTATATCGCTGATGCAGTCATTCTCCTCTTCTGGAAATAGTCCATACTGAGCGGACTTCACCCCAAGTAATGGTTGACTTGCTCAATGTAGCCAAGAAGATCAAGAAAACACAAATTGCGGTCCGTAATAGCACTGGACTTGTGGTCGACAGAATATCTGTCATGTATTCTCGTGCAGCAATATTTCTAGCTCAACAAGGTGAAGAAAAAGACAATATGGAGCAAGTGATGCAGAATTTTGGAATGGGCATAGGTCCATTCAGGTACCTTTAGTTAGGCTGGTGCATGTGTGATAAAAAGTAAGCTATTCGATATGATTGTACCAGCTTGACGTAACAAAAAGGCTCCTATCTCTGAAAGCATGTGACATATGCAACTGTGGGCATTGGAGTGATTGTTGATTTTCTGGCTTCGATAATAACTAGGAAGTTTATATTCTAATCATATATTCTTTCTGAATGATATATGGCAGGTTGATGAATGATATCCAATCTGTTGGAAGCATGTCTAAGTCTGCCAGCAAAACAATGTCAGTATCAACCCTGCCACAGAATAAGCAAGATGGTATTGTAACTGACCGAATGTCTACACTATGGAAGAATTCCTTGTGTTGTTAATTCCAACCAGAAAGAAACTAAGGGAGGCGTTTGGCTTGCGAAAATTTGAAGGAATTGAAATTAATTTATAGTATATAGTAGTTGATTGGTTGAGGTGTGGAATATTGTTTAAGGCTAACTAAGGTATGGAGTGTGTGAAATGTTAGGAATCTAAATTCATTTTCAAATAGCAAGGAATGATAGCTTCCTTTAACCATAGAATTTGATAGATTCTAAACACATTTGTATTTTCAGTAATCAATATTTTAAAATACACTATAAACGAATTCCAAATCCTTCAAAATGCCTTCAGTGAGACAAACACCCTCTGGCGTTTGGTTCGTGGAATTGAATACGAATGAATTTAAATTTAAATTTTAGTTATAATATTTTTGTTGGTGAGTCAAATGATAGTTTTTAGTATTGGTTAATGATGTTGTTTGGAATCTAATTCATGTATGGATTGGAATGTAAGTCATGTATGAGTTGGTAGGAATGTCAAATTCCTATAAACAAATAATTTGATGACAAATAACTAAAATTTAACCATTCATCTATGTTATCAAATGTTCAAAACAAGCTAATTTTAAATTCCAATTCCTTGAATTCCATTCCGCGAACCAAACACCACCTAATATTATCATTCATTTCTATATTTGACACTACTCCGATCAGGTAGTTCTACTTGGAATGGCTTCAATATGTGCAATCACAAGGCACAGAATTCTCCAAATGATTCTAAGGTACCTCTTGCTTTCTTAGTAATTAAAAATTTTCTAATGTGTTTCTGCAACATGCCTTGGCCTTGGTAATAAACTTTCCTATATAGTTGTTAAGTTTCAAAAAACCATGGTAGAACGTTCCTTGATGGATGTAAAAAGTGGGTGGGGGGTGCTGAACCCTCAAGGACCCCCCAAAAAAATATAGTATGGTTCATCAATTGCGTGATGCAATTTGCGTCAACAAAGCATCGTAATATTATAGTATTAGGGGGTGTTTGATAGCCGCTTATCAGGCTCTTATCAGAGGTAACCTCTTATTCGGTAAGAGGAAATACTGATAAGTGCGTTTGATATGCAGAAGACATAAGAGTCAAAATTCTCTTATCAGGTCTTATCAGGATAAGACTTTGATATGCTTCTTATCACCACTTATCACACAAAAAAATACACGTCTCTCCCATCCCATCCCACCCCACCCCACCCTTACCTTTACCCCATACCTTACCTCACCCACCCTACCCCTACCCTACCCTATTCTAAACCCCCTACCCCACCCCACCCCACCCCTACCCCCACCTTACCCCCACCCCACCCCACCCTCAACATAACCCTACCCTCAACCACCTAATCTCACCCTACCCTAACTACCCTTAACTTACTTATACCACCCCATCCCATCCCCATCTCCACCCTTAACCCTACCCACCTCACTTTACCCCATCCCACTCTACCCCACCCTACACTAACCCATCAAACATACCCACCCCACCTCACCCCCTCCTTATCCCACCCCACCCCACCCCACCCCTATCTCTTCCCACCCCTACCCCTCAAACCTACCCACCTCACCCCTACCCTACCCCTCAAAATCTACCCATCCCCACCCACCTTACCCCTCAACCTACCCACCCTACCCCTACACCATTACCCTACCCTATTACCCCACCCCACCCTCAACCTACCCCACCCCCACCCCTACCCTACCTCTTACCATATTTATTATAACGAGAAATATTCCAACACTTTTTGATAAAATTTATTATTTTTCAATAACATATCTATATAACTTATAAACTTAAGTTATTTGGAAGTTAATAAACGTAACCTTATAAACTTGAATTGGTTATTTACTTAAATCTTGTTAATGTTATTTGAATGATATTAAATGTTTACATAGATCACTTTGATTCAATGATATTATTCTTACTTGATATTTGACTTTAATCAATGATATCTGTTTGGTTTTGGGAATTAATATGTAAAATTAATAAAAATAACAGAATCAGATAATTTATAATAACTTGGTATCTTATCAGGACCACCTCTCATCAATCAGAAGTGGAATCAGACATCAGACAATTAACCTCTTATGCAATCAAACAGTACCTTAGTGTATTGTTATATGATTTAGTTTATTAACTCACATTTACTGATCATTTTTTCCTAATCATTAGTACGGATTTGGATCTGGATTTGAAGTTTATTAAGGTTATGTATATGTATTTGAACATAGTATTATAAAGAAATAAAAAAATTCATAAGAAAAATAGAGGTTAAATATGGAGGATTCAAATTGACATTGGTTTAAACGGACATGGGTTATCACCGTTTGAGGATAGAAGATAGGTGTGACCAATTCTTGAAATAGGGATGTCTAGTGTAATAAATGAAGTCCAGGGACAAATTCCGCAATTTTCACCAAACCTTGTGGAAAAAATTTAGAGTTACCTTCATGAATTTACCCTAACGAAAAACTTCACATTTCTACTTTTTTTTTCTTCTTATTTTAGCATCATAGTTTTTTATCCTTTAATGTGACTTACTCCCATTTTCATACCAAATATAAGCACCATAATTTCATACCATTTAAGGATGATGTGGAACTAGTTTTATACCATCATAGTTTCATACCAATAATGCAAAATTTATCTAAAACCCATTTAAGGATGATGTGGAACTAGTTTCTGTCTTTTTGGCCAGGAGCCCAGGATGTCATGTCACTTTACACGTGTAATATATTGAATAAACAATTAGCTTGTATATGAGAGTCTCGAACCCAAATTTACTTACAATGTCAATGATCTTCTTCATAAACAAAGTTGTTCCCGCAACGGTAGCCTAGTGGTTAAGACATAAAATCTATAGTGGAGGTCCAGGGACCAAACCCGGACACATGTCTCTTAGCTATGGGTTGTGCAATTTACCTCTAGCATGTTGGCTATAAAACCAGTCGTTGGTGTGGGTTACCCTTTTTCATCTGCGAAGCTATGAAACAATGATTTGAGCTTTCTGTTAAGAAATAATCATCAAATTCCTTTCATTTGAACTTTTGGAGGGTAGCATGCATTGTGGTTTTGTTGCATTCGTTTGGATTTGTTGGACGAAGAAGAATCCTTAAAACTTTGGGGGAGTTCAGTCCTGATCAAAATTCCAAACATGTCAGTTCGTTGGCTAAGCAGTACCATACTCTACTCATCAAGATGGACAATGTGTTGGAATGGCCATGTACTATAGTTGTTTTAGATCTCCTGCTTCAGTCCTCTCATGTATCTTGCACTGGAATTTGGTTACTTAAAGAAACAGAATGTCTCTTTGATTTTGTAATTGATAGTGCTTGGAGACAATTCTTTTCGAAGTAGTTGCATTGATTCACTGACTAAATACTTCGAGTATCATATCTGCTCAGCAATAGGCCATAAGTAGGTCTTTTATTCTACTTCTACATTATGCTGCTTGTGGGAGATGATGTTGACTTGTTTAGAAAGGTTTAGGAAGCTTATTGCTTATTGGTATATGTTTTAATCTTGGTTGATGTGAATGGTTCCAGCTTTGTGGGAAGATTCGGGATTTTGGGCAATACCAATTCTCATTTTCCATCCAAATCTATCTATATTAATAAACGAGTAAATAGATGTCAAATGGCCTTTAACTAGACTGTCACTTGACAATGCTTCCAGTTGGTATGTGTACCATTGACAATTTTAATATTTTCATTTTCAAAGTATAACTTCTATCTATACTAATAAATGAGTAATTATGAAATATTTATCTAAATCTACTATAATCAGATCTGAATTCAAATCAAATTAATTATTAAATTTTAAAAATGATAAGTATAATATAATAAAAAAATGGGCATTGCTATACGTACGCCCTCTCACGTTAATATTTACTAATCACACCCATTCTTACTCACATAGTTTTTGTTAATGACGCGGGCCTAGTAACTAAAATTTAATTCTCCTCTCCTAATGAGAAGGGGGGGGGGGGTGTGATTAGTAAATGAGAGGGTGTGCATATAGAATTGTCTTAAAAGGTTAATAATGATGATAAAATAAATAGTTTATACTAAATAAGTATGTGTGTGTGTGTGTATTAAAAAGACTAAAAATAATAGTTTATACAAAATAAGTATATTTTTAACATCTTCTAAAAAATTTAATATTTGTATGTTTTAAGTATTTGTTTATATAGATTTATAACAATTATGTACTAAAAATATCCACCTAATATGCGGGTATATAAACTAGTGTCTTGTACATAATGAAAACGAGCGATAGCTTTGCACATGTATTTGACTATCTACACTCCTTTGCTCTTCTCCATGGAGCCTTCTAAGGTGGCAAAGTTATCAGAAGAAGACATAATCGAGCTCATATTATTACCAGTTGTGAACGAAGCCGCTCGCATCATTGAAGAAGGAAATGTAATAAGGGCTTCTGATATCGACGTTGTTTCTGTTCTAGCAATGGGATTCCCCTCATACAGGTTCATTTTCTCTTATCTTTATAAAAAAGCTCACTCTTTTAGTGTTTTTTTGGGTTTATTATGAAAAAACCAACATGTTATCAAGGTTATTGCGTTCTCGTCCCTCAGTGTTATTTTTTCCTGAAAAATCTTGAAGTTAAAATTTTTTCTAGTTTTGTGAAAGCTGACTATTAGAGCCCGATTATAATTAGTAAACCGGGTTTTTAAAAACTGAAAAACCGGGTTCTAATGTCCAAATTTCACTATACGAAGAAGAAAAAATTAACTTGACAACTTTTATGGAAAAAATAACATTGAGGGAAACACAAAAAAGTGAAAACATGTTGGTTTTTTTTCGTAATAAACCCTTTCTTTTTTAATAAATCAATTTACATCTACATGAATGGAATTAGGGGAGGAATCATTCACTGGGCTAATACGCTTGGATCCAAATATATTTGCTCAAGACTCGAAACCTGGTCAAATGAATATGGAGAATTCTTTAAGCCTTGTGCTTATTTGATAAAACATTCTTCATTAGTAAGTATAATTTTTAAAAATTTTCTGATATGTATTACAAATTGCATGAATATGTATTCCTATGCCTGCCGGATCAGATTGATGCTCATTTGTTGAACTGAATATGCATCGCGCAGGGGACACCAATTACGCAGATCAAATCACAGATTTAGATGATTGTGGTTCTCTTCATCTTTCAGAATTCAGATGAGCATGAAACTCGGTACGTTATCTGTCATTTCAATGACTAAGACAATAAAAATGGCATGCATATTGTAGTCTTGTGTTGGATATTCATTTTAAAGAATGATGCATTAAAATATTTAAAATTTGAAAAGTTTGTTGCATGAAATGGTGGGGGAGCGTAGTATGGATATGCAACAAAAGTTTACCAAGTCAACTTTTATAATACTTTGACAGTATTCCAATGATATCACTAGTTCAAAACTTGGAGCTCAAAGTTTGAAATTCTTCATAAGTTTTGTTGATTCATTCATTATTTTTGGCCTACTCTTTGTTTACGAAATGAATATAAAATACAAGTTGCAGTGTTCCTAAAGGGGTTTTGAAAAACCGAGAGAAAACAGAAGAGGCTGCAAACTTTTCATCGTTGCTACAAATGCCTCTCAAATCTTTTTCTTCTCTGTATCGACCTGCATCTGAACAAACTGGGCACGATCAATGGAAACCTGTTTGCTCGTAGTCGTGTACAGTCACAGTACCTTACTTCAGAAAAAAGGAAAACTAACACTCTAACTGTCATCTCGAGTCTCTCGAGCGATACTGTAGCTCAAAAAGAATCTTAAATCGATCCTACGATACAACACACACTGCAGAATACTCCGTAGAACTCACCATAAACTCCCACCATTGCAATGCACCACTCTTTAATAAGACACTCGAGAAGCTAACCATATCAGTTGTAGCAGTAAGATGAAAGATAAAAGACATATTTTAAGGGTTAAATCTAAATTATCATTAACTTCACCATTAATCCACAAATTAACTGAGAGGCCAAAACTTCCCTATGTCTCCAAGAAGTTCCATCCAGTATCCTGTCTACCGGTAGTCGAACCAGTAAATAGTAATAGCACCTGCACCTGTTTCTATCGAACTGCACCATTACTAAACCCATTTCTCGTTAATCGGTCCTCTAACATAGTAACATGTGTCCTAACATAACTGTGATGTCAGAATAACGATACATTATGATCATCATCATGATCACCTTTACGAAAACTACCTTTTGGCTTTGATCGTCATGACGATCACCACTCTTGGACGCAGTGGATCTCAACGAATCAACACTATGTTACCATATCACCAATAGTTAACACTTTAATATTCTTACTTCGATGTAAAATTCAAGTATCTAGACACAATGATTTAAACATAAGTATCAATGATGGTATTTATTACTCGTATCTAAATCTATATTCTAATACCAAGTTGTAACATTCGTTGATTTTAACAAAATTTCGCGACAAATCAAGCAAATTTACAAACCACATAACAGTTGCTATTTCTAACATCATCATCGAATTACATTCATACATAAAAACCCCGATAATTAGAACTTTATTTACAAACGAATGTAACGATAAAGCCAGTTTGTAATATCCGGTACATACCCAAAACAATATAACAAATATCCACAAACACAATGCACACAAAACATAACAATATTACTTTCTATCATCTGAGACGACAACAATTCTTCCAAAAGGGGGAACGCAACGCGTTCATAAGGGATAGAACCCGACCAACCTACTGTCAAGGAGGGATGCAACACGCTCATACTTGCAGTAGCAGATTTACATCGTCAGCTAGGAGCGAGGTGTGTTGGGTATGAATGTCAACGTTCCTTTGACGGCTAAAGGGCTCAGAGGTTGACAGCGTATGAATGCAGCGCGACACACTCTAAGCTGGCAGAAGCCTCCAAACTGCGAGTTTACATATAAATGCATTAAATCTTAACCGTATTAAATACCAATGATTAGAAACGAATCCTAGCACATTAAATACCTATTCTCAATCATTTAAACCATTAAAAACATCAAAATCTTGTAAATCTTGATTTTTTTTTTATAAAAAATACCATTTTTAACGTAAAAATTCATATAAAATCACACTTCATATTCTGTAAAACACTAATCAAGTCGATTCAAATGAGTCATATTATGTCAAAGATGTCAATATCATCAAGTAAGTCTAGCTTCAAAGTCAACATATCAAGTATGTCAAAAATCAAGAATTGATGTCATTTTGTCCGTACAAAATTCATATATTTTTATTGGTTATATTCACTTTGATCCATTTACTTGAGATAATCAGACGGATGAACCAAATAGATAAAAATATGAAAGCATATATGATGATTATGTTACAATAACATATAAATAATAAAACCATCATATTTTTATCAATTTGTTTATTCGTCATTTTTTAAATAATTAGACCACAATAAATATGATAAAAAGGGTTAATACAGGAAAAAACTAACTTCTATTTTTATGATTGTGTTCTTGAATTTTTTTTTTCCCTAATTGTTTAAGCGCGTATACTGTTTACCAGTTAACAATTTGCTAAACAAGTTAAATATATACAGATGATGAGATGAATAAGACAAGTGAGATGGTTTATACACAACAAAGATTTTTTATATATAACAATCCCATTATAAAAGAACTGTTACACATTTAAAAATGTCTTTTGAGTATTTCTATGATAAAAAAAATTAGCAATGATGAATAATCATTTTATGTAAAATTATTATGTATGAAAAAAAATTTATTGTGTACAAATCACCTCCCATAAGACAAGGATATCACTCAAAATAGAAGTATAGGTAAATAAAACTGAAGTTGGTTTCCTATAGTAAGTACTAGGGGTGAGCGTGGTAATGCTAGCGTATCAAACCGAAACTAAAGGAAACCAAAATTGAATCCCGTACCGAATATGTAAATCAATATCGTAACGGTACCGAGTTTGATTCAGGAAAATGATACATCTGCTCACCCCTAGTATTGATAGTCGATACCGAACTGAAAATATCAAAACTGAAATCAAACTAATTACGTACCAAATACATATATCGATATTGGTTCATACCGTATAGTTTGAAAAACTAATAAATTTGTTCACCCCTATTAAGGGTGTTTGATTTTGCGTTATAACGTATATTATTAGATTATTACGTTACAATGACGTAAATAATGTGTTTAGATTTAATCCTACCACACTTCCTATACGTTAAAAAATATAACTTGTTTCTTTAATAAGTGATTATTTGGTCATTTTACAAGTTAAATACAAATTAAAAAACATTAAAAACTGATTATTTGGTAATTGTGATAGCAAATAACATACTCTAAACTAGGGGTGAGCGACGGTACCATTTTCCGAACCCGAACTGATACCGAACCGTTACCGGTACCGACCGATACCGAATTAATATATTCGGTTCGGTATTCGGTTTTTAAATTAGCTAAAATTCGGTATTCGGTACTCTCGGTTTGGTATTCGGTTTTTAAATTAGCTAAAATTCGGTATTCGGAACCGAACCGACACCATATAAAATTATACGGTTTGGTATTCGGTTATTTCAAAAATAATAATTCGGTTTCGGTATTTTCGGGATCGGTACCGGTTCGGTACGGTACGGTACCGAGCTCACCCCTACTCTAAACCAACCACTAAATTTCTAGTAGCACTTTTTGTTAAAACTATTATCTTATTATTAGTTTTTAAAATATTAAAATACTTTTTCAAATGCAAATGCCACCAAAACAGTAGAGTTGATCATAGGATATGAATGATTTAAAAAAAATTAAATAGATAGTTACAGATCATTATTTAAAAACATTTCACCATTTATATGTAGGGGTGTAAACGAGCCGAGCCGAGCCCGAGCCCGTTTAAGCTCGAGCTCGGCTCGTTTAAAATTACCAGACTCGAGCTCGAGCTCGGCTCGTTTTGAGCTTTGTATGTAAAGCTCGAGCTCGGCTCGTAAATAATTTTCCAAGCTCGAGCTCGGCTCGGGCTCGACTCGTTTATTATATTTTTTAATTTTTTTTATTAATTTTTAAATAATTTTTTTATATAATATATATAACTTGTTATTTTAATATATTTATATTTATTTAATCTTTATATTATATATTTATTAATTTAAAAATATATTTATATATAGGCTCGTTTAAGCTCGTTTAGGCTCGCGAGCTCGATTGGTGAAGCTCGGGCTCGAGCTCGTTTATTAAACGAGCTCGAATTTAGGCTCGAGCTCGGCTCGGGCTCGTTTAATTCAAGCTTTTTTCGAGCTTTTAACGAGTCGAGCTCGAGTAGCTCACGAGTAGCTCGGCTCATTTACACCCCTATTTATATGATAAGTATTAATAACTGTTTAATGTTTACTATTCAACAACAATAATAATAATAATAAATTATTATTATTATTATCATTATTATTATTATTATTATTAGAGTAAATTACAAAAATGGTCCCTGTGGTTTGTGCAAAATTACGGAAATGGTCCCTCAACTTTCAAAGTTGCAGTGGTGGTCCCTCAAACCACGTTCTACTTGCAGAAATGGTCCCTCTGTGTCTGAACTTTTTAAAAATGACGATTTTGCCCTTTTATTAATTACAAGCTTAGTCCCTCAACTATTTAATTTACTTTCACTTTTGGTCCTTTTCCTTAAATTTTTAATTTTTTGACTATTAACTTAACAAACTAATATTTAAATCTTTGTATTATTATTATTATTATTATTATTATTATTATTATTATTATTATTATTATTATTATTATTATATATACCTATGTATTTTTAAAAATAAATTTATATTTATTTATTAACAAAATTTGTATACTTAATTTATTTATTTTACGTGTTTTTTTATGTATTCAAGTTCTTTAATAAGGAACTAGTTTATGAACCCACATATTACGTGAATAATTTTTTATAAATAATTGGTTAACTGAAATGTATGTAAACTTAAATTGAATAATTTAATATTAATTCTTATAAAAAATAAAAAAATTACAATTATTAGTAATATATATTATTTATATATCATTTTTAATAGTCATGAACAATAGTTATTTTTTTACATTTTTTAAATTTTTTATTCCTAAATTTATATATATTTAGTCGATATAATTTGAAGTTTTTAATTTTACGTAAACTATAATGTTTATATATTTTTTATATTTTTATCTAGATATATATATTGATAAGTATATATAAGATATATATTGGATGTAAGTTTAAATATTATCTATTTATTCACATTTAAATATGTAAGAAATAATATATTATATTTATCTTTTATAATTATTAATATTTATTGATATTAGAAATAATGAAATATATTTATATTTTAGTTTATTTTAATTAAAATATATTTTTTGTTACGTTAATATTTTTTTTTAATTTTAAATATTTTGTTATGTCAATATGTTTTGATTTCAATATAGTATTATAATCTTTTTGATTTACAAGTTTGTATATTAATGTGTTTTATTCGTTTTCACTTAAATATTTTGTTAATTTTCATTTAATTATTAACTTAGCAAAATTTAAAATCAAAACAAATAAAATGATAAATAGAAATCAAAACGTATGGGCATAACAGAATATCTAAATCCAAACAAATAAAATAATAAATTTAATTAAAAACATATTAGCGTAAAAAAATATTTAAATAAAATATATGTAAAAAAATATTTAAATCTTTTTGATTTAAATCAAAAATATGTAAAAAAATATTTAAATAAACTAGTTCAATTTAAGTTTACATACATTTCAGTTAACCAATTATTTATTAAAAATTATTCACGTAATACGTGGGTTCATAAACTAGTTCCTTATTAAATAACTTGAATACATAAAAAAACGCGTAAAATAAATAAATTAAGTATACAAATTTTGTTAATAAATAAATATAAATTTATTTTTAAAAATAAATAGGTATATATAATAATAATAATAATAATAATAATAATAATAATAAAGATTTAAATATTAGTTTGTTAAATTAATAGTCAAAAAATTAAAAATTTAAGGAAAAGGACCAAAAGTGAAAGTAAATTAAATAGTTAAGGGACTAAACTTGTAATTAATAAAAGGGCAAAATCGTCAATTTTAAAAAGTTCAGACACAAAGGGACCATTTCTGCAAGTAAAAAGTGGTTTGAGGGACCACCACTGCAACTTTGAAAGTTGAGGGACCATTTCCGTAATTTTGCACAAACCACAGGGACCATTTTTGTAATTTACTCTTATTATTATTATTATTAAATAAACCCTAATTTTAAATTTAAAAGAGAGCGTACATAAAGAGGTAGGTAGGAACGGCGAAGCATATTATAAAATCACCACTTTTTTCACCAATAATTTCCTACTTCCACTCCTCCACGGCTCCACCATACCAGTCAACACTTTGACTTCCACTCCTCCCTATGACTTCTTCGGCGAATTTCCTCCTCCTCCTCCTATCTCTTCCGCTCCTCTCCGCCGCCGCCCCATCCACCGCCTACGAAGCGCTCGAAGAATATGGTTTTCCGGCTGGTCTGCTTCCTGTTGGAGTCACAGGCTACACTCTCAACGAAGACACCGGAGAATTCGAGGTGTATTTAGGTCAAACCTGTTCTTATTCCGTACAAGGTTACAATCTCAAATATCAATCCACCATTAGCGGAATCATCAGCAAAAACTTAATCACCAATTTGAAAGGTATCAGCGTCAAAGTGCTGTTTGTATGGGTGAGTATCGTTGAGGTTAGTCGCGACGGCGATGAACTGAATCTCTCCGTCGGGATAATATCGGCCGCATTTGATATCAGTGGGTTTATTGAATCGCCACAGTGTGGATGTGGATTCGATTGTAACGATCTAGAAATAATTAAGGAAGAGAAGAAGGGTTTGCTATCTTCGGCGTAATTAGGCAACGAACTTTGTTGATTTTAGTTAATAAATTCGTTTTGCCACTTTTTTTCAAGGAAGCAGCAGCATGCTAATCTCAAGTTTCTAGAAGGTTATCGTTCTAAACCCTACCTAATTATTATACATTAAGGTCTTGTTTGTCGTATCCTCGATAGAATTATTAGGAAGTCATTTTACATTTGAACGACTTTTTAATACTTCTGTTAACAAATAAACAAATAATCCTAAATTAGTTTACTTTGGATTATGATATTTTGTCATTTTGTTTATGTTTATGTTTATGTGAAGATTTCAAATATAGTTATATAAATTAATGTTATATTAGTTATAACTTACATCCACATGTTCAAGATCTATGGAGCTAGTTCACATATACATGTTCATTAAGATAAAATGTTTAAATTCATGCAAAATAACAATATGCACGTGTTCAAATGTGTGCAACATGTTCATCATGTGTATGTTACGCATTTTTGCTTGAAATTAAACATTTTGTCTTAACGAACATGCAAATAATATGAATTAGTTATTCATAATGTAATTTTGAACATATGTATATTATAATTTTACATGAAATTTAACATTTTATCATAATGGACATGTGTATTTATATGTTTTCCGGTACTCCAGTCTAATATAGTTTTTCATGGATCTTGACTCTATAACCACATTGATTATTATTATTATATAGTAAGGAGATTTAAGATTTTTATAATTTATAGTTTATACACACGTTAAAAGGCATTATTCAAACAAATCTGTATGTTATACGAGTAAATAAACTAGTTTATGAATTGATTAACGATGTTTATGAGTTTATATTGAAGTATTTGTCTCCATTCTTGTAATTTTGTGAAAACACAGTAGTTTTTTAGATGCCACGTGTAGTGTCGATTCAGTAGTAAATGATACGTGTGAGCCATGTAGGATTAACATGTTTGAATAAGACAACATTATATGGTTTAACTATGGACCAAATTGATAAAACGATGAAATAATTTTTTTTAATATAAATCAAAAGAGGTGATTTTATTTTTTGGTTTCAATGTCTGTGTAGCAGATGTAGATTTGGCATAGTGATCATTGTGAAATTCTTGTGAAATTCAGATAAAAGTTGAAGGTATTCTCATTTACAATCGATGCGGTGGGGATTAACATTTTGGTTTGTAAACTTTTTTCTTCGGACTCGTATTTTGTTAAAGGATTTGTATTTTGCGGTATTTTTATTTGTCAATATTTTAGGAAAAAATTGTTAGTATGAAGAATGCAAGGTAACTAGGATTGTAGAGGCTGAGTTTTTAAATAGCAAAAGATAAGGGATTTAAGAAATTTTTATTAAAATCTGCAAACCAAACATAGGATTTTAAATGCAAATCTCTGTGAATCTTAGAAAATTACTAACCGAACGCCCGTTAATGGTTGTTTTAAAGGTAAAACTTATTTTAATGAATTAAGTTTTTTGAAGAAATTTTCAGAAATGATCCATCACTTCGGTTATTGTGGCAACTATCCATTTTGGTAGTCATACCCTGCAGAAAGTATAACAATCAACAAAAACAATCAAATTAGATCAATCCAAAAGTACGTAGTTATTTAATAACATTTTCTCATACTTTTAGTATATTTTTCTTTCTGAATGATATCGAATCTTGTGGTTTTTTCAATGGAACCCTCTTTGCTGGTTAAACATTTAAATTCTTTTGATATGATACTTACAAATCGCATGAATGTGTAATTATGGCTTCCATACCAGGATCATGATCGTATACGGTCTTGGTTGATCTCTTTGGTTGATCTCTTGTTTGAGTTGCAAAGACAAGGCAACATAAATAACAGTGTTGTGTTTATTATTTTAAGAGGTAAATGTTTGAAGTCTGAAAATCACGTTTGGAATTAAGAGGCGGACTTAAGATTTGAAGTTTGAAAATCACATATGACAAATCTAAGAGGTGTTTGTTTTTTACAATAAGCTCTTTTAGAGCATTTATATCTTCACGTGGAAAGATATTTTGTTCTAACTGTAGACATAAAAATGACTTCAGACATATAATCTCTTAAAAAACAAACAACAATGTTTCAATTAATTAAACTGATTTTAATAATTTAGTTAAGGGTTAAGTGTCATTTCGATCATCCAACTTTTAAATTTTTTTTTCTTTTTGATTTAGTAAACTATTTTTTGTCTTTATTTAGCCATTAAACCATTTTTTGTGTATATATTTAACCACTAAACTTTCTTTTTACCGATTTAACCACTAAAAATTGTCTTGATTTGACCACTTAACTATCATATTCTATATCGATTTAGCCATTGGATTTATCCATTTTTCTCAAAATAGAACATTAAAAAAATGTAGTGGCTAAATGAGACAAATCTGTAATTTGGATGGTCAAAATGGTAGTTGACCCTTTAGTTAAATAAAAATATTAATTTACGTCAACCTCTTAAAATAAGACGGAAGTTCATAACTTAATTTAATCGTGGTTTTCAGATGTTTTAACCTCTTATGTCAGAATTGTAACACACAATCTATTTTGAATTCAAATCCGAAATCCACTTAAGTTTGAAATGTAACAAACAATCTATTTTCAGTTGAGATCTAAAATTAAAACTTTAGATCTTTTTAAAAAACAATTAAGTCCAAACAAAAGCACCCTTAGACTTATCTCGTGCATTTAGTGGTTTTCTTGGGAAGGTGAATGTTCTTACGTGAATCCAATAAATAAGGTTTAGTCCTTACGATTGAGTAACCTAGTGGTTAGCGACATGAAATATATCACACATCTCTTAAGTATGAGTTATGCAATTTATGTCGTTCACGTTAGACGTTGGACCACTTAAGACCCTAAAACATACGCAAACAACATTACCGTTAACAAATAGTTACTAGTAAACATAGAATATAGAAAGAAAAAATGTTAATGTGCTTCAAAATTTTTTATATTTCTATCTACATGATTTTATGTGATTAAAGCAATTTGTTTGAACAACTTTTTTTAAGAAATTTTTATTTACCAATAATGAAATTTGACAAGTTTCAATTGTTGGGAGCAAGGTTGTCAAGATCGAGATCTTACCTAGGATCGTTTTTGTCTTCGCAAGATTGAGATCGGATCGGGATCGTAAGATCCTATCACAAAATCACTACTTTTAATTTTTTTTTCTAAGTACTATAATTTGTGATTTTATATTATAAATTAATTGTATAACACTTCAAAAAAACATATATATAAAATAAATATAGAAACAACGTACGTTCATGTTTAATATGTTTATGGTCATCCAGAAAAAGTCTACCAATCATACATCATATAATTTGATTCACTATCCTAATGGATAAAATGATTGTATCCATGTAAATTGTTGGATCGAATCAGTAAACGATATCACGGATACTTGGTTGTAAGAGTCCGGACCGAGTAAAAAGTACGATCACCGATCCTACGATCGATCCCACGATCCTACATCCGATCTTGTTATAAAGTGATCCTACACTGATCCTGCTCGAAATTACTTGGTAGGATCATAGGATCGACCGATCCTACAATCTTACTCGCGATCTTAACAACCATGGTTGGGAGTTAATGCAATTTAAATAACGCAGCGGAAGAATCTTTTTTATTAATTTCCATTATTTTGATATTTAATCAAAATTGGGGGGTTAATGAAAAAACCCAAGTAACAAGACATTTTCGTCCAGAACTCGATTTCGAAAATGGATCAATCGAAGGTAATTTCTATAAAAGTGGTGGAGAACACAGATATTACACAATGGTGGGTACACAGAAAATTAGGGTTTCCGATGATTATAAGAGGGGAACATAGAAAACACAGACATGCAGAGATGGCTTTTCGATGATAATAAAATTAGGGTACACAGAAAACACAGACAGACAGAGATGGGTCACAGAAAATTAGGGTTTCCGATGATGGGTACACCGTCGGAGAAGAAAGGAGTAGGCTTTACGACCTAATTTTCCTGTGGCCGTAACCTACCCCTTTCTTCTCCGAAGGTGTACCCACAATCAGAAACCCTAATTTTCTGTGACCCATCTCTCCCTGTCTGCGCTCCGAACCCAGAGACCAGCAACCGACGCCGTAACCCTAATTTTATAGTGCCTGTTTCACTCCCTCTTTTGACCAGGCGTTGTTTCCGTACCTCTGTCCAGAAACCGACGCCGCCCTTTGTTCCAGAAACCGGTGATCGTTTCCTTTCTTTGTCCAGGCACCGTCGCCGCCGTAAAGTGTGCGTCCTTGTTTCTGCACTGCCCCCATCCTTGGATATGCAACTTGAGCCTGGTTCTGTTCCACTGGTTTGGTTTGGCTCGGGTTCCACGTTCTGATTTGGCTTTCGTTGCTGCCTCCCTTCTTGCTAATTACATTGGAACTTGCCGCCGCTTGCTGCTCTATTTTCAGCACATTGTCGCTGCTTGTTTAACTATTGTTGTTCACCACACTCGGTTACGGTATCTCTAACATTATATTCCATCTCCTATAAGTGAGTTTTAGTCTATTGTCTTTTACATTTCATTGCACTCATTCTTTCTTTGCTTTTGACATCTTGTCTGGTGTGACTCTTGTGATACCCTCACCCACTGCCAGTTAATTGGTTTATGCGCTCACCAATGTCTATTCTGAATATAGTTTCAAACTTTTGGTTGATGACTCTCATTACAAACTATGGCGTCGTATTTTTCTAGATATGTGTAAAGGTGCAAAAGTCTTAGGTCACATCACAGGTGACTCTAAACACTCTTTTATTATGGATGAAGATTGGGAATCCACTGATTTATTGCATCAAATCCTTGTTTTATTTCACTTGTGAACCTAATCTCTTACAAGTCATATCTAGTGACACATGTATAGCTAAGGACTTATGAGACAAACTTGATGAATTCTTTCTTTAAAATAAAATGTCTCGTATGTTGCAACTCCAAGATGTAAAAGGTTCCAACTTCATCACTGAATTTTGTGACACTCTAAAGAACCTTGCTGATGCACTAGCTGATGTTGAATCTCCTATTAGTGATGTATAACTAGTCATGCAGATCCTTCAAAAATTACATCCATCTTATTCTAGCATCGTAGATGTCATCACTAATACTATTCCCTTCCCACCTTTATGAAAGCGAAAAATATGTTACTTTTGCACGAGTCTCGTGAAGCCCTAGTTGATACTCATCTTGACACACTAATTCACCCCTCCACTGCCCTATACTCAAACACCACTAACACTGGCAAAACAAAGAGTAAGTGGAATAAGGGTAAAAACAATAGTCGTAATGCTCCCAGTGGGGTTGGTAATTCTAATGTTATTGGTGCTACTAACCCCTCTCTTGCAGGAACACCACAATCAGACTCACATTTTTCTGCAGGTAATCATATTTTCACTCCTGGTGCACACTTTGCTGGCCAACCTTCTGCCCTATACTCCTGGTCCGAGTAGTGAAGTAGAGGGGGCACCGTGAAATAATGTGAGCCTGATCGTGGTGTTACCGCAAGAGAAGGGTTAGTAGCACCAATAACATTAGAATTATCACCCCCTTTGGGAGCATTGCGACTATTGTTTTTACCCTTATTCCACTTATTCTTTTTTTTTTTTGCGAGTGTTAGTGGTGTTTGAGTATAGGGTAGTGGATGGGTGAATTGGTGTGTCAAGATGAGTATCAACCAGGGGCTTCACGAGACTCGTGCAAAAGTAACATATTTTTCACTTTCATAAAGGTGGGGAAGGGAGTGGTATTAGTGATGACATCTATGATGCTAGAATAAGATGGAGGTAATTTTTGAAGGATCTGCATGACTAGTTCTACATCACTAATAGGGGATTCAACATCAGCTAGTGCATCAGCAAGGTTCTTTAGAGTGTCACAAAATTCAGTGATGGAGTTGGAAACTTTTACAGTGTTACGAAACTGGTCTTGGAGTTGCAACATACGATACATTTTATTATTAAGAAAGAATTCATCAACTTCGTCCCATAAGTCATTAGCTGTCACTAGCTATGAATTCTAAGAGATTAGGGTCACAAGTGAAATAAAACTAGGATTGAATGAATGGATTCCCAATCTTCATCCATAATAGAAGAGGGTTTAAGAGTCACCTGTGATGTGACCTAAGACTTTTGCACCTTTACACATATCTAGAAAAATTACGACGCTATAGTTTGTAACAAGAGCCATCAACAGAAAGTTTGAAACTAAATTGAGGATAGACATTGGAGTGCATAAACCATTGACTGGCAGTGGGTGAGGGGTATCACAGGAGCACACCAAACATGATGTCAAAAGCAAAGAAAGAATGAGTGCAATGAAATGTAAAAGACAATAGACTAGTACTCACTTATTAATGGAACAAGCAGCGACAAGGTGTTGAAAATGGAGCAGCAAGCGACGGCAAGTTCCAATGTAATCAGCAAGAAGGGAGACAGCAGCGGAAGCCAAATCAGATGGTGGAACCCGAGCCAAACCAAACCAGATTCAGAATCAAGTCGCAGATCCAAGGATGGCGGCAGCGCAGTCACGGCAGCGGCAGTGCAGAAACAAGGACGCACACTTAACGGTGGCGACGATGTCTGGACAGAGTAGGAAAACGATCGCCAGTTTCTGGAACAAAGGGCGGCGACTTTTTTTGTTTATGCTAGTCGCCGGGTTTTGGAACGAAGGGCGGCAACGGTTTCTGGACAGAGGTAGGGAATCATTGTCTGGTCAAAAGAGGGAGTGAAACGGGCACAAAAAATTAGGGTTACGACGCCAGTTGCTGGTGGGTTCTGAGCGCAGACAGGCAGAGATTGGTCACAGAAAAGTAGGGTTTCCGATGGTGGGTACACCGTCGGAGAAGGGGTAGGTTATGGCCACAAGAAAATTAGGTCGTGAGGCCTGATACCATGTTATGTGAAAAACCTCGTGAGCGTTGCATTGTATTACTCAACAATATATAAACACAAATATTACACAATGGGACCCTACACTATACATAAAGAGCAAAGAATACATAAACCTATTTAACACTATAAGAGGGGCAAGAGTACCCACAATTCTAAAAACCATCTTTCTGGCCATGTCAGCGTCGTATATGTTTTTCTCTTTAGATGCATTCCATTTTTATCCGGAAATACCCATTACCTAATTAAATTTAGAGAGAGAAAGTGAGAATAGGAAGAAAGAGAAGCCGAGGCGGAAGGGGAGGCTGATGCAGGGTGGACATTCATGGGGCCGAGAGGGGTGGGGTGGTGTTTCTGTTGGGACCGTCTCAGGTGGCAACCCTGCTACCTTTTCAGGGTATGTATACCGAGTGTCCTAACGATTATAGTCATCCATACTGTAACTTCTATAATATTAATTGGGTTGAATTATTATCGGATAATGTATTTATGTGATTATGTCCCTATGAACTTTGTATGCGGCCTTATGGGTTTATTTTTACTCTAAAAGCACGACCAATGGGTTTTGATATTGATATGAGCCCAAGTATTCAATTGGCCTAATTCACAGCCCAACTTACTTTAATCCGATCATGTCCAAGTAGCGCTGCTCAAAAAATCCGAATACCCGATTTTGATTCGAAACCGAACCGAAACCGGTTTTATAGAAACCAGATTTAAAATATCCTGTTCGAATTTTATCCAAACCGGTTTTATAACCGCATCAGCGCTACCCGTCTCCACCAGATTTTTATCCGGGTTTTTTTAGCCGGTTATAAAACTGTTTTTTATCCGAAAGAAAAACCGATTTTCAAGATTTAACAACTAGTCGGTTTTTTTAACGTTGGGGGTCTTTTTTGGCCGTTTTTTGCAAAATAATCACAATTTTGCCATCCAAGGTTTGTATAAATAGGCAGGATGTGTTTTTGATTGTTTACTTACAATTCTAAACTCTCTCTTCCGATAATTTTGTTATTTTTGAACTCTCGTAATCTCAAAAAATCGACTTTCGGTCTTACAATTCTAAACTCTATTTCTGTTCTCATGGCTAATACGCAAGATACTACCGGGCAATCTTCCGTCGGGGGAAATCTCGAAGTCGTAAGAGTGCTCGAAGATAAACGCAACAAAGATATTTGGGAGTATTACGACTTGTGTGAAATGTCGAACGGGTCGAAAAAAGCGCGTTGCAAACTTTGTCAAAAGTTTTTTGCACCCGAAGGAAACACCACGTTAAAAAATCATATTACGAAATCATGCAAAACACTTCGCATGAGATTCGATCCGAGTCAACCGAACGTTACCCCGCAAGGCGGCGTTTTCATTTATGACAACGACAAATTACGGGAAGCGTTTACAAAGTTCCTGATTACAAAATCGTTGCCGTTCGATCACTTTGATGATGACGCTTTCACGACAATGATTCAACAATTGATGCAACCACGTTATACTCAAGTAAGTCGTACTACCATTCGTCGTGATGCTTAAAAAATGTGGCGTGTTGCGGGAGAAAAAATGATTTTGGGTTTTCAAGAAACATAATTATAGTGTTTCGCTAACTTGCGACGTTTGGAGCTCTCCTCACAACACCGGAAATTCTTTTTTAGCCGTTACGACACATTGGTTAGATGTGCAAAATTGGCAAATGATGAAAAGAACGACCGCGTTTGATTTATTTGGCAAACCACATACCGGTGCAAATTTATTTGCATTTTTGAAACGTGTGATTTGTCTTTATAAATTAGAAGGAAAAGTTTTTTCAATGTCTTTTGATAATGCGTCGAATAATACAAACGCAGTTCCGAATTAAAATTATTGTTGAATCCTATTTTAGATGACACATTTTTCCATACTCGTTGTGTTGCACACATTATAAATTTGTCTGTGCAAGCCGGGTTGGAAGTCATTGAACCGATTAGATTAGAATTTAAAGCGATGATCAAATCGGTTATTGTTACAATAGCCAAAGACAAAATGCTTATAGACGTTATTGTAAATCGGTTAATAAAAAAGCTTTAAGCGCCAATTTAGATTGTCTAACTCGTTGGAACTCGACATAGATGATGATGCACTCCGCGTTAAGGCAAAGAGAAAGGTTGCAACTGTTTCACAATCGCCTATACGTGAAAGGTCATGTTCCAAACGTTTATGGGAGTTTGAATTGGGAAATGCTTTCGAAAATAACCGATTTGTTAAAGATTTTAAAGACGCAACATTTTTTTTATCCGGTGTATATTGTCCTACTAGCCCTTTGGTTCTAAATCAAATTTTTTTGTTGGCTTCCAAACTAAATGATTTTGAAGGCGAAGTATTTGAAAATATTGGCAAAGAGAAAAACTTTTGAAATATTTTAAGGAAATACCACCGGTTTTTACTTGTGCCGCCGCTTTAAACCCGACGGTAAATGTTGGTGGCGTAGAAACATTAATCGAAAGTATTGCGTTTGCTTTTGGATAAAATCCGATCCGGACCGGATTGGATCCGACTTTTGTGCACCTCTAGGTCCAAGCCACCACCTTTGTAGCTAGAGGTGCACAATACCCGGATCGTGTCCGAATCGGATCGATTGCAAAAAAATCGGTTTTTAAAAAAACCGGATCGGTTCTCAACTGGTTTTCGACCCAAATGGAACCAGTTCTGGTTAGAAAAAAACCGGATTTTAAAAAACCGATTTTTTTTTTTCAGATTTGTTTAGGCTTCTTTTATATTGTTTGGTATTCTTTTCTATTTCTTTTTGAGCTTCTTTTCTATTTCTTTTTAGGCTTCTTTTATTTAATTATTTGGGCTTAACTCTTAAGAAAACTAAAACAATTAATCAAAGAAAATTTACAACTATAAATTTCTATCAAACACACCATTTTTTTTATAATTATAATTATAAATATATAATTACAAATTAAGTGAAACACATATTTTACTTCAATCAAATATATTTATATATTATATTTGATTATAAATACATAAAAAGTTTAAAACAACTAAAAATTCAAATTACAACAACTAATAATTCAAGTTACAACAATTAATAATTCAAATTACAACAACTAAAATTTCAAATCTTTGTCATCTTGTGTTATCTTTTCTTTTAATCATCGACATTTTGGTATCCGAGTTCACAATCGTCATCTTCGTTATCTTCTTCGTTTGGAAGTGTATTCCAAGTTTGACTTTTTCGTTGTGTATATTTGCTTCCAAGTTGACGTCAATTGCATCTTCTAGAGTCGTCACTTTTGTTTCCGAGCCGCTCCATCCAAATTATCCTTTAAGCAAATGCAACACTCAACCGATTTGGGAATTGATCTCGACCTCCGTTGCGATATAACCCTACCACTAATAGAAAAAGCGGATTCCGAAGCTATCGTAGAAGCTTGGACGGATAGTAAATCACGGGCCATGGCTGCTAGAACCGGAAAAATCGGTTCCTTTTCTTTTCACCATACCAAAATATCAAAGTTTTCAAATTCTTCATACGTCATTTTCGATATAAAATCACTAGATATATAGTTTCCTAACTCGCTACTCGGGGGTGGAAATACATGCTCATTTGTATTGAGAATTTAAAATGGTGTTAAAAAGCGATATTCCACTTCCACCTCTACTAAATGATTCCCCTCTTCTTATTTGTTCATGTATTACATTATTCGTACTGTATTTTCGTAAAGAAATATCGAATAACTCTCGAAAACATTTGTTAAATAGTTTACTTGGTTTTGGACAAAAACGGGGTCATCTACATCTTCATGTGAACCAAAAGCATACGCAATACTTTTGATTAACGTTTCCACATCACCAACATTTACCGTCGGGTTTAAAGTGGCGGCCCAAGTAAAAACAAATGATGTTTTCATAAAATATTTTAAAAGTTTTTCTTTCATTACGTTGCCAATATTTTGAAAAACTTCAGTCTCACATTCAAAATCATTTAGTTTAGAAGCCAACAAATAAATTTGATTTAGCACTAAAGGACTAGTCGGGTAATAAACACCGGACAAAAAAGTTGTTGCGTCTTTAAACCTTTAACAAATCGGTTATTTTCGCAATAATTTTCCAATCCGAATCCGCATAAATGTTTGGGACATAGCCCTTCTCGTAAAGGCGATTGTGAAACTGTTGCAACGTTTCCCTTTGCCTTAACGCGGAGTGCATCATCATCCACCTTGAGTTCCAACGAGTTGGAGAATCTAAATTAGCACCCAAGCTTTTTTGTCAACTGATTTACAATAACGTTTATATGCATTTTGTCTTTGGTTGTTGTAACAAATAACCGACTTTATCATTGCTTTAAATTGTAATCGAATCGGTTCAATCACCTCTAAATCGGTTTGCACGGATAAATTTATAATATGTGCAACGCAACGAGTATGAAAAAATATGCCATCTAAAATAGGTGATAATAATAATTTTAATTTTGGAACCACGTTTGTATTATTCGACGCATCATCAAAAGAAATTGAAAAAACTTTGTTTTCTAATTTATAAAGACAAACCATCCTTTTCAGAAGTGCAAATAAATTTGCGTTGGTATGTGGTTCGCCGAATAATTCAAACAATTGTTCGTTTCATCATTTTCCAATTTTCGGCATCCAACCAATGTGTGGTAACGGCTAAAAAAAGAATTTCCGGTTTTGTGAGGGGAACTTCAAACGTCATAGGTTAACGAAACACAATAATTATGTTCTTCAAAACCAAAAATTTTTTCCCTTGCAACACGCCACATTTTTAAAGCATCTCTACGAAGTGTAGTACGACTTACTTGAGTATAATGAGGTTGCATCAATTGTTGAATTGTAGCCGTCAAATGTTCATAATCAAAGTGATCGAACGACAAAGTTTTTGTAATCACGAACTTTGTAAATACCTCCCGTAATTTGTCGTTGTCGTAAATGAAAATGCCGCCTTGCGGGGTAACGTTCGGTTGACTTGGATCGGATCTCATGCGAAGTGCTTTGCATGATTTAGTAATATGATTTTTTAACGTGGTGTTTCATTCGGGTGCAAAGAACTTTTGACAAAGTTTGCAACACGCTTTTTTCGACCCGTTTGACATTTCACATAAACCGTAATGCTCCCAAATATCTTTGTTTCGTTTATTTTTGAGCACTCTCACGACTTCGAGATCTCTTCCAACGGAAGATTGCCCGTTAGTATCTTGAGTATTAGCCATGAGAAAAGAAATGATGAAAGACCGAAAGTCGATTTTTCGTGATTACGAGAGTTGAAAAATACTGAAATTATCGAAAGAGAAAGTTTAGAATTATATGTAAACAATATAAATTACATCCTACCTATCTTATACAAAATTGGATGGCAAAAATGTATTTATTTTTTTTTTCATAAAAAGGTCAAAAAAAGCCTCAACCTTAAAAAAAACGGCTATTTTTTTGAACCTCGAAAATTGGATAAAAATCTGTTAAAAAAACGGGTACACAATCCGGTTTGTTGTTAAAACTTGATCCGCTTTAAAAACCGGATAAAATAAAATCCAGACCGGTTTCACTATAACCGGTTTCGGATCAAAATCGGATATTCGGATTTTTTGTGCACCTCTATTTGCAGCAGACAATAGTTTTTACTCAACGTTGCATGCATTCACAACTCACAACCACTTAGGTGGCGTTTGGTTCACGATTTCACGAAATGAAATTCGAAGTAATTAGAATTTAAATTTATCATGTTTTGAAGTTTTGATAATAAAGATGAAAAGTTGAATTGTAGTTATTTGCTATCAAATTCTTTGTTTATAAGAATTTGACAATCCTACCAACTCATACAGAAATTAGATACTAACTCATACATGAATTAAATTTCAACATAGATCACCGCCAAATATATTATAACTAAATTTAAATTCCAATTCCTTCGAACTCCAATTCATGAGCCGACGCCGCACTAGTCCACTCTACTTTAGTTCTTTAGTAGCACCAGAGAGCTTGTTTTCATTTTCCTTAAGTTAATATTTAAAAAAAGGTTATATTTTACACTTTTAGCCTTTTTATTTGTTTGATCGATCAATGTTTTTTTTAACATTGTAGTCATTATGTTTCTTTATTCTCGTTGAAACTGTAAAATTCGTTAATGGTAACCTGTTGTTTAAGTTAAAGATAATGACATTACTTATCCACCCATGTGTAAATGGGTGTATTTGTGAATTTTTTTTATAAAATTTATTCAGATTAAAATTTTAGTGTTAGGTATGCTTGATAAATCTAGGGTGATTAAAATTTAAATATCTCCAAAATTATTTTTGTGTACCAATTATATACAGGCAATTATTATATGGGCATTTTAGTTGTATAAATACCTAAAAATACATATATAAAAAGTTCTAAAAAGTACTTGTATCCATTAAAACATCCATCCATTTGGATTTTATTGATACAGTTTTTGTCAAAGGGTTCACTTAAATCAATTGGTCCTTTTATCTATCATGGTATTATTAGCTCAAATTTCAACTTAGACTTGTATCTATCATCGTATGATTTTGAGTTTTAACGATACAAGATTTGTTTCAAAATTATAAATTGAAAATTGTCAAATATAGAAATGATTCAAAGTCTTGCTCGAATCATTTTGCTAATATGAAGAATTGCAAGTTAACTGAGATTTAAAAATTCTAGGAGGGAGACTGTGTTTTTAAATAACAAAGAATGAATAAATTTAAAAATCATGGGATTTTAAATTTTTATTGAAATCTGCGAACCAAATACATAAGTTCAAATGCAAGTCCAGTTAATCCTAGAAAATTCGCAAAACCAAACTCCCTCTAAAAAGGGAGGTGATTTATTATTTGGTGTCACTCTCTGTGCAGCAGAGGTAGGTTTGGCATGGGAATCATTGTGAAATTCTTGTCAAATAAAAGTTGAAGGTAGGTTTGGCATGGGGATCATTGTGAAATTCTTGTCAAATAAAAGTCGAAGGTATTTTCATTTACAATCGATGAGGTGGAGATTAACATTTTGGTTTGCAGATTTTTTTCCTCTGGGAATTGCATCCAGTCAAAGGATTTGCATTGTGCAGCATTTTCATTTGTGAGGATATTTTTAAAGAATCTGCATTATCTATAGGAAAAATTTGTTAAAATGAAGAATGCAAAGGCTGAGTTTTTAAATAACAAAAAAGAAGGGATTTAAGAAATCCTTACTGAATCTGCAAACCAAACACATGATTAAATGCAAATCCCAGTGAATGTCAGAAAATTTGCGAACCAAACCGCTTTGTTTCAAATCCTGGAGGTAAAACTTATTTCAATGAAGAACTTTTCAGAAGAAATGTTCAGAAATGATCCATCACTTTGGTTATTGTGGAAATTAATGAATTGATAACTACCCATTTTGGTTGTCATACTATGCAGAAAGGATAACAATCAACAAGCATAAACAATCACATTAGATCAATCCAAAAGTATGTAGCTATTTATTAAGATTTTCTCATATTTTAAGTATATTTTTCTTTCTGAATGATATCGAATCTTGGGGTCTTTTTAATGGAACTCTCTTTTCTGGTCAAAAATTTAAAAATTCTTTTGATATGATATTTACAAATCGCATGAATGTGTACGTACTTATGGCTTCCATATCAAGATCACGATCACGATCGTATACAATCTTGGTTTTCTTGATCTCTTGTTGGAATTGCAAAGACAAGGCAATACAAATGACAGTGTTGTGTTTGTTATTTTAATAGGTAAATGTATGAAGTCTGAAAACCACGTCTGAAATTAAGGTGGACTTAAGATCTGAAGTGTGAAAACTACATCTCAAATTAAGAAGTGACAAATTTGAAGTTAAGAGATGACCTTAAATGTTTTAATGAATTAAACTAATTTTGATAATATAGTTAAATAAAAATATCAATTTACGTCAACCTTATAAATTAAGACTTCAGACAAAAGTCCATAACTTCATTTTAGACGTGGTTTTCAGATGTTCTAACCTCTTAAGTCGGAAATGTAACAAACATTCTATTTTGAATTAGAATCTGAAATCCACTTAAGTCTAAAATCTATCAAACAATTTATTTTCAGTTAAGATCTGAAACTAAAACTTTAGGTGACGCTTGGTTCATTGAATGAATTCGATGGAATTGGAATTTAAACTTAGCTTGTTTAAAATTCTTTATAACTAAGACAAATGTTAAATTTTATGTATTTTTTTATCAAATTTTTTTATTTATAGGAATTTGACATTCCTCCTAACTCATACATGAATTAAATTCCGACCCATACATAAATTAGATTCCAATCTACATCCCTAACCTCTTCTACCTTCACCATCAATGCAATTTAAATAACGCAGCGGAAGAATTTTGTTTAATCTCCATTATATTGATACTTTGATCCAAATTGAGTTTAAGCCCGTTAGCTTTGGGCTTAATGGAAAAACCAAGTAACAAACTCCATTCGAAAATGGATTAATCGGAGGTAATTCCTATAAGAGTGGTGGGAGTACCCACCCTTCTAAAAACCATCTTTCCCATGTCAGCGTCGTAATCGTTATCTTGAAAATACCCATCTATCTATCCAATACTCATTACCTAATTAAACTTAGAGAGAGAAAGTGAGAATAGGAAGAGAGAGAAGGAGAGGTGGAAGGGGAGGCTGATGCGGGGTGGACATTCATGGGGTTGTGATGGGTAGGATGGTGTTCCCGTCGGGTCGTCCCAGGTGGCAGCCCTGCTACCTCTTCAGGGTATGTATACCGAGTGCCCTAACGATTATAGTCTTCCATACTGTGTAACTTCTATTATATAAATTTGGGTTGAATTATTATCGGATCATATATATTTGTGTGTGAGTGAGTGAGTGAGTGAGTGAGTGATTAAAGTGTCTGGATTTGCGTTTTAACTTGTAAAATGACCAAATAATCACTTATTAAGCAAATAATCTACATTTTTTAACTTATGAAAAACTGTGGTAGAATTAACTCTAAACGCAAATAATCATTTATTAATGTATGTGATCGAAACACTTTAAACCAATTATTTGCATCATTGTAATGTAATAAGCTAATAATCTCGTTCATAACACAAAACCAAACACCCTCTCAACATTGCATGCATTCACAACTCACAACCACTTAGGTGGCGTTTGGTTCATAGCTTCACGGGATGAAATTCAAAGTAATTAAAATTAAAATTTATCTTGTTTTGAAGTTTTGATAATAAAGATGAAAAACTAAATTATAGTTATTTGCCATTAATTTCTTTGTTTACAAGAATTTGACAATCTTACCAACTCATACAAGAATTAAATTTCAATCAATACATGAATTAAATTTCAACATACATCATTAACCAACACTAAAAACTATCTTTTATCCATCATCACCAAACATATTATAACTAAATTTTAAAATCCAATTTCTTCGAATTTCATTTCATCTGGTCCACTCTACTTTAATTCTTTAGTAGCGCCAGAGAGCTTGTTTTCACTTTCCGTTAGTTAATATTAAAAAAACCATTATATTTTTACACTTTTAGTCTTTTATCATTTGATTCATCAATGTTTTTTTTATTATTATTTTAGTTATTATGTTATTTTTTTCTTATTTAAGCTGTACAATTTTTTAACGGTAACCTGTTGCTCAGGTTAAAGATAATGACATCACATTAGTTTAAGACTTACGTCAGATAAAAAAAATCATCATATTTTCGTAACTCAGTTTGGCTACTAGAACATTTTTTTTAATACAAAATCCCATATAAAATCCACCTAATTAAGTATTAATTATATCAGATTTTAAAAATCGTGTTAACATTTGTTGATTTTTATCAAAATTATGAGGTGTTATTTGATACTGAACAACAGATACAATATATATACAGAAAGAAGAGTTAATCTGTTGAGTAACAGATTAACAACTACTAGCTAACAGCTTAACAACTTAAAACAACCTAACAACTAATGCCATATCAGCATTATATAATATACATCCCCCCTCAAGTTGGAGGCTCTGCTAAACCCAACTTGTGAACCAGTGAAGAATGCTGAAGATATCCTAGAGCTTTTGTCATCACATCAACAATTTGAAGATGAGAAGGAATATAAGCAGTCTGCAAAAAACCATCTTGTATCTTATCCCTTGTAAGTGGCAGTCAATGTCAAGATGCTTTGTTCGATCATGATAACAAGGATTAGCAGCAATCTGTTGGGCCGATTTATTATCACAAAACATAGTGATAGGTAGTTGAACTGGAACATGGAGATCTTGAAGGAGATACGTAAGCCATAACAATTCACAAGTAGTAGCAGCCATGCTGCGATACTCAGCTTCAGTGGATGATCTAGATACAGTTGCTTGCTTCTTTGTCTTCCACGAAACCAAAGAGTGTCCAAGAAAAATACAATAACCTGTTAAAGATCGTCTTGTCATTAAGCATGAAGGCCAATCAGCATCCGTAAATCCTGTAACCTTTAAGTGAGACTGAATAGGATAAAAAAGTCCTTTAGAAACTGTTCGTTTAAGATATCGTAGAAGATATTTAGCAGCTTCAAAGTGAGGTTCTTTAGGAGCTGAAACAAATTGACTCAAATGTTGAACAGCATAAGAAATGTCTGGTCGAGTCATTGTAAGATATAACAATCTGCCAACTAATCTTCTAAACAATTCAGGAGCAGATAAAGGCTTTCCTTTATTTAAAGAAAGCTTCAGATTCTGAGGTAACGGAATAGACATAGGCTTTACCCCAGTTAAACCAGCATCATGTAAGAGATCAACTACATACTTGCGTTGGTTAAGATAAGTACCTGTCTCTGTTCTGCAGATTTCAATTCCCAAAAAATATTTGGCTAATCCCTAATCTTTTATGGTAAACTTAGCATCCAAAGCTTGCTTTGTATCTTGAATTTCCTTGTCACAATTGCCAGTAATAAGAACATCGTCAACGTAAACTAAAGCTGCTGTGAATTCATCTCCATGGCTTTTGACAAAAAGAGAATAATCATGCTTAGATTGTATGAAACCCAAACTGATTAGAAATTTAGATAACTCTTGGTTCCATTGTCTTGAAGCCTGTTTAAGACCATAGAGAGATCTTTTAAGTTTGCAAACTTGTCCTGGAGAAGCTTTTGTGTACCCTTGAGGAGGCTTCATATAGATTTCTTCATCAATGTAACCATGTAAGAAAGCGTTATTTACATCCAATTGATGTAAAGGCCAACCTTTTGCAGTGGCTAAAGAAATTAACACTCTAACAGTTGCCAATTTAGCAACTGGTGAGAATGTGTGTTTGTAATCTTTTCCCTCCTGTTGATCAAAACCTCGAATAACTAGTCTGGCTTTTAATCGATCAACTGTACCATCAGGTTTGAATTTGGTTTTGTAAACCCATTTAGATGAAATAGTTGTATCAGCAGGCAAAACAGTAAGATCCCAAGTCTCATTTTTTTCTAAAGCTGCCAATTCAGCATTCATTGCCTCAATCCAATTGGGATCTTGACAAGCCTGAGCATAACTTAATGGTTCCTGCACAGAAAGAACATTTGCTAGAAAAGATATATGATTTTCTGGAATGGATTGAAGATCATTGGGCGTAAAAATTGGATAGGCTGCCTTTCTTTTTGATGACATATTTGGAGTTATAAAGTCCTTAAGCCAAGCAGGCTTTTGTATGGACCTGGAGGATCTTCGAATAGGAAGATCATGTTGTGAAACAGAAGGTGGGGGAGAAGGAGAATCAGGTGGAGCGGAAGATGTAGATGGGCAAATGTTATCAGGAGATTGAAGTGAAGAATTATGATGTGGAACTGTGGTGATAAGATCAGCCGAATCATCAAAAAATGTAGTGGCTGGAAAAAGAGGCTGATCAATACACGAAGAATTGGATTTCAGGTTCTGAAAAGGAAAGATAGACTCCTTAAAAGTAACATCTCTACTATGAAAAACTTCCTTTGAAATCAGATTATATAGTTTATATCATTTCTGTCCAGGTGGGTAACCTAGTAAAACACATTTTTCAGCCCTTGGTGCAAATTTATCTTTATTAGGTCTGTTGATATTAGCATAACACAGGCATCCAATGGTTCTGAGATGGGTATAAGATGGTGTTATTCCATGAAGAATTTCATAAGGAGTTTTCCAAGTCAAATTAGGCATAGGCATTCTGTTTATCAAATAAGTGGCTGCAAGGATACAATCTCCTCAAAAGGAATTGGGAAAATTAGCATGGATTTTAATGGCTCTTGCGGTTTCAAGTAAGTGTCTATGTTTTCTTTCGACTACTCCATTCTGTTGAGGAGTGTATGCCATTTATTTTTGATGTAGGATTCCTTGAGATTGAATATAAGCTAATACTTTGCCATTGACTATTTCAGTTCCATTATCGGATCTGATAGTCTTTGGTTTTGTATTGTAATGATTTTGGACATATGCAACAAATGAGGCCAAGATGGATGAAATTTGGTCTTTTGTGTGAATTAAGTATGTCCATGTGGCTCTGCTTTTATCATTAACTATAGTAAAGAAATAATGAGCACCATTAAGTGAAGGTGTTTTGTAAGGCCCCCATCGATCAACATGTATCAATTCAAAAGGAAAGTTAGTAGAAATATTACTTTTAGGAAACGGTAATCTGTGGTGTTTGGCTAAAACACAGGTTTCACAAGAAAATTTAGAAACATCAGCATTCTTGTATTTATTGATATGAATCATTTTTGACAGAGAAGTATGTCCCATTCGGGCATGAAAAGTTTCAATCTCAACATTATTATCAAGAACAGAAGCAACAAAAGAACTACCCATAGAAGAAAAATCAGAGGAAGCCTTGAATGTATATAGACATCCTGACCCTTTTCCAACTCCAATGATTTTGTTAGTTGAAGGGTCCTGAAAAACACAGCAATTGGGATAAAATTGAGCAATTAACTCTTGAGATTTAACAAGTCTACCTACTGAAAGTAGATTGTATTGGAAATCAGGAACGAATAGCACATTAAAGAGAGTTAAAAGAGGACTCAATTTGATATGCCCAACCATGGTAACAGTCTTGAAAGTTTTATCAGGCAACCTAACAATGATGGGTTTTTTTAAGGGTTTTAATCGAATGAAAGAGATCAATATGGGGTGACATATGATCAGAAGCACCAGTGTCAACAATCCAATCAGATTTCATAGTCATTTCAGCATGACATGATAAAGCAAACGATAAGTCATTAGAACTTATACCTGAAGCAGCAAACTCTTGAATTTGCTCTTTGCCTTTAAACAACTTCATCCTTTCTTGGCAAACCGCTGTCACCAGTTTTTGGTCTAAGCCAGCACTTGAAGAATCCATTCTCAGATTCCATGTCAAAAGGTGTATCAAGATTGACATGTGCAGCTATTCGAGTGTTCTTCTTAGTTTACTTTCCTTTGTACTAATCAGGGTACCCAATTCTTTCAAAACATTGTTCAAATGAATGACCATCTTGTTTGCAATAGTTGCAGTGTTTCTTCCCATCTGACTTTGCATCCATTTTGTTTTCTTTATACCCAGTTTTAGTGTTGACAAAAAAAAGCAGATGGTTCAACCAATTTATTGGTCACCTGTTTTTGCTTTTCAACTTGTTGAACATTGTAGTAAGCTTTGTTGACATTTGGTAACGGATCCATGGATAAAATATGACTACGAACAGCTTCGTAATCATCATTAAGCTTCATAAGAAATTGAACTAATTTGGAACGATTTTCAATTTCCAGAAACTTTTCCAAAATTCCACAGGAACACTCATTCATCTTTCCACAATGACACGAAGGAATACCATTGAGATTATGTAATTCATCCCAACAGCGCTTCAACTTGTTAAAATAAGCGACAATATTGAGGTTACCTTGTGAAATGTTGCTCAATTCATGTTGCAACTGGTAGATGAGAGGTCCATTGCTTTGACCGTATCGTTCAGTAATTTCCTTTCATAGATTAGATGCAGATGAAGCATAAAGAAATGCTTCTGAGAGTTCACTAATCATTGAATTCAAAATCCAACAAGTAACCATGTAATCGCTCCTTATCCATCGTTGAAAATCAGCATGATCAGTTGCAGGTTGACGACAAGATCCATCAATGAACCCTAGTTTTAACTTCGCACCTAGGGCCATTTTGATGGTACGACTCCAGCCAAGGAAATTATTCCCATTGAAAGGCGTAAATGTCAAGATCATACCTGGATGATCTGAAGTAGCGATGTGCAGAGGATCATTGGTAGCATTTGGATTGAAAGTGATGGCATCTGAATTCGCCATGGCAGGTAAGAGTTTTTAGAGGAGAAGAGAGAAGATCAGTTTCTGCTCTGATACCATATCAAAATTATGAGGTGTTATTTGGAACTAAACAACAGATACAACATATATACAGAAAGAAGAGTTAATCTGTTGAGTAACAGATTAACAACTACTAGCTAACAGCTTAACAACTTAAAACAACCTAACAACTAATGCCATATCAGCATTATATAATCTACAATTTTTAATTGAAAAAAAAAATACCATGAACTATATGATGATTTTTGTCAACATCAACCTTAAACTAAAACATGAAACCATTTGTTTATATAATCTCAAGTTATTTTTTCTTTTTAGTATAGTGAAAATTGGAAATTAGGCACCGGTTATAATTTCTGAACCCGGTTTTTAAAAAAATTAAAAATCGGGTTCTTATTTCCAAATTTCACTAAACCGAAAAGAAAAAAATTAATTTGAGGACTTTTATGACAAAAAATGATATGGAGAGACGAAAACGTAAAAAACATGAAAACATGTTGTTTTTTTCATAATAAACCCTAAAAAGTACTTGTATCCATTAAAAAAAATCCATCCATTTGAATTTTATTGATACAGTTTTTGTCGGTTCACTTAAATCAATTGGTCCTTTTACCTATCATGGTATTATCAACTTAAATTTCAACTTAGACTTGTATTTATGATCGTATGATTTTGAGTTTTAGCAATACAAGATTTGTTTCAAATATTTTAATTGAAAATTGTCAAAGATAAAAATTATTCAAGTCATGCTCGAATCATTTTGATTTTTTTTTTTGAACAACAAAAAAAGATAACGGGCCAGAAGCTTCGGCATTGTCATCACCCCTAAACCCGCAATCTGAATATTATAAAATATTACTACTAGCAAGATGCTAGCAACACAGAAAATACAAAAGAGCTCTTACAGCGAGGAAAGCGGAAACGTACACCATAACGACCACAACAAAAACTTATACTTAGCCCTATACAAATCATTTTGATATCTTTCATAGTGGCAAGTTTGCAAATGACTTTAATAACATTTAGAATGTGTTTCTTTAAGATAATTTATTATGGATCACGCACAATAAATTTAGTCGATCAATGAACATCTTTCTTGGTTTTACCAAGAACAATTAATCAATATCCAAATCAACAATGACACATTGAAGTGTGATAGAACTTTTAATGGACACATTTTATTGTGCAACTCCAAATTCTATTAATTTTCCCTTAGGTTGCGTTTGCTTCGTCAAATGAAATTCGATGGATTGAAATTGCAATTTAGTTTATTTAGAATTTTTGATAACTAAGACAAATGTTATATTTTATGTATTTTCCATCAAATTGCATTGTTTATAGGAATTTGACATTCCTCTCAATTTATACATGAATTAAATTCCAACCAACACATGAATTAGATTTCAACTTATATCCCTAAACAATACTAAAAACTATCTTCTACTATCACCATCAATTATATTAATAACTAAAATTTAAATTTCAATTCTTTCGAAATACATTCCGTGAACCAAACGCCACCTTACTGTTTTAAAATCTTTAGTTTTCATAAAACTTTGAAACTTTAAAGAACATACTGATTTCTAACATACAGAAAATAAGCTACCAAAATCGTCGGTCATATTAGCATTCAAAAGTGCTAATTACACCAACTTTCTTTTCTCAGCCTTTCTAATAATTTTTATATATCAATTAATAATCATATTGTTTATTAAAATATAAACCATTTCCAATGAGTTGAACAACCTTAACTAAAACAATAGTCCACCCTCTTGATCATATTCTATCAAATAGAATTTGCATTGGCTCAGAGTCATACACTTCACAAAAACATTTGCATCTAACACAATCTTGATATGGATTTTCATAATTGTACTTAATGAACAATTTGATGAAGTATAAACTACTTGAAATCCAAGCCAATCTAAGTTTTCAGTAAAAGTCTTATGTTCATAACATTAGTATTTAATTTGAAGTACCTGTCAGCGTATAACCCAAGTCCTTTTTTTGATACTTCATAGTTTGAAGAATTCAAGCGATTGTCTAATGCCCTTTCTTGTTAGGTTCCATGTTATTCATATTTATATAAATAATGATAGAGAAAGTCCAGTTATTGAGACTCACTAGTGGCTTGAGAGTTGAAGTTCTTATCATCTATCTAATATCGAAGTTCTTCAAGAAGTATAACAAGTCGCTGATCAACTTCCCTTTGACTTGACTCAATCATGAAGACAACACTCCTTGAAGTCGAGGAAGAAAGAACTTGTTGAAGTGGAAGATCAACATGTACTTCTCAAGCAGTTAAGACCAAAGTCAAGTAAGTGAGTATCAGACACATATGATCACTGATTCTAAATTATTTGAAATATGTCTGTCCAAAAATTAGTGGAAACTTTTTAAATACAATGCAAATTGACTAAGACATTTTGCACATTCGTAAGATGAAGATCAACAAAATAATGTTGCATATAAAGTATTATTATTTTAATTATAGTTTTGTACTGTGTCTGTTACTTTAAGTACAAGTAGTCATCCCGTCATTTAATGTTTCATTCCTTTACCAATCCAAATGTGACAACTTCACAAATATGGTTAAGAACATTAAATGCAAACTTGACCATATAAGCAATAACTCGAATCAAATACAAATAGTTTTGGTGCACGAATTATAATTGTGTTTTTTGAAGCAGAGTACTATTCACACTTGGTAATTTTCTAAGTGTAAAAAAATAATAGTAGTTGCATCATCTGTCTTCAAAGTCAAGTGTTTACCATAGGTTTTACTTGTTCTTCTTCCGTAAACACTTTGTCATTTATTTGCACAATCAATAAACAAATTAACATTTGAAAAAGTTGGCATATTTCTTGATTATATTCAAACCCCCTCCTCGTAATCCAAAGTCTAAAGGAAATACATCTTGTATAAGCCTTCGAAACCAACAAATGGTATTAGAGCAGTGTTAAACTAATTAATAATTTAGATTTTGATTCTAATTTCTAAATAGTTTTATATCAAAATGACGGTATCTAATACATATAGTTCCTCCTTCTCTTACATATAATGCTCATATGCCAAACATTGCTTGTCTAAACTTCAATAGAGAGAATTTCACGTATGGAAGGACTGCATATTGTTGCATATTGAGTTAGTAAAGTTTTGTCTTATTAAATTTCTACAAGACGTACCATACAAACTTGTAATTAATACTACTGTTCCTTCCACCATTGCTGGGGAGACACGTTTGAGAACAATTGAAAAACCTATAGACCAATGGTCTGACGAGGATAGACGTTAACTCAGCTTGGATACCAAATTAAAGAACATCATCATCTCTCCACTCCCTAAGAATGTTGTCAAATACAAGACTACACAAACAATGTGGAAAGCACTTTGTATTCAACTTTATGGTATTAAAGAAGTGTTAGAGAATAGGAAAGTAAATACTTATCCACCAATATGAGTCATTCTTTGCAAAACCACATGAGTCTTTAACTTAGACATTCACTCGTTTTTATGGTTTGCTAGATGACCTCGAGACATTGGGTATCAAGAAGAACACGATTGTTACTCTCAACAAGTGTCAAGACATTCTTCCATAAAAACGAGAATCGATAATTCTTGTTAAAAGGGAATCATTACTTCTTGTTGTGAAAAACAATCTTACCTTGAAGGAACACTTAATGAACTCTCTTCATGGCTTTTTACTCTTTCATGAGAAGAATCAACAACAAAGAAGAGATTAAAGAAGAAATTAAGTGGCACCAAAGGCATCCTCATCAACGACGGCCTTAGTAGCTGTTGAGCCATCCATGACATACAAAGAAACATAAAAAGTCATGGATGCTACTTGGCAACAATGTGAATAAGGAAAGCCAGAGACAAAGAGTGAATCTGAGGATCTCGTGACTATGGTAGTCAAAACTTTAAAAAGATTCAACCGAAGAAAGAGAGATTGAAATGATTAGAAGGAACGGAGCATCATCATTATCAATATCAACAATTGTCGACAAATCTGAAGAATGTTACTTCAGGTGTGTTCTCAAGGGGAACTTCATAAAGGAATGTAAAGTCAAACTATGTCTTACACCACAAAGGTGTCCTACCGTCATAAGTACAAGGAACTTTAAGCCAAAATTGTCTTAGGATTGACAATAGAGACCAAGAATCTTAGCTTGGTCGCTAAGACAAAAAGTGATTAGGTAGACTAGGATAACTCCTCTAATGAAAAAGAAGTAGTAGTCAACTTTTATATTATGACCAAGCTAAGAAAGATCATTTAACAACAGATCTTATGGTTGGACGTTGGAAGGATGCTACCTTGCATAATGTATAATGCTTATTTGTCATCTGAGTATGAGAAAATGAATATTCATGAATCATTGACCTATTATCTTCACATTGTTGAAGAGAGTAAGACCGAGTATTAAAAAACTTTGAAAATTGTCAAACTGAATTAGTTTAGCACAACTCAAATGCCTCAATGTCCATCTTTCTATATTGAAACATGAATATATAAACTTCTTTATCTTAAAAGACATTGAAACATTTTTAGAGATGAGATCACTAAGCTTAAAAAATATGTGAATCATGGTCAGAGTCCGGAAACCTTGTTACCAAATGTATTAATGAACAAATACCACATTATCTACGTGTTGCACTAGGTGGGGATTTTACCACTGTTGTCATACTCCCTGACGTATACACTTTTGACCAGAGTTAAGACCTACCAATTTCAAAGTGATTGGTTCATTAGAAACCAAAAGAAAAAGAACAAACTTACAAAAGCAAAAGATTCTTTTGAACAAGATTGGGTAGCAAGTCTGAACCCTCAACAATTATCACTGAGAATGTGCATAAGTCCTCCGTCTCAGTGACTTCAAAAATAGTCACTAAAAACTTGGATAATGCTTCGTCATTCAAGTGTTATGAATAGTCTCAAATCTATTAAGCAACATCAAAGAAAGTTCCAGAGAATGAGACAGGAGTCTTGATTAGTGACTTGAAGCATGTCATTCAGCCTATACTCGCAAACAACTCATATCAGCGAGTAAAGGGTCATGTGAAGTCACTGACCAATTATGTGCAATCCTTGACAATGCACATGAAATCATTTGAAAAACTCCTTCAGCCAGGAAGAAAAAGGTCACTTCCCTTCTAATCATAAAATTTCAAAGGAAGTTGTGACTCAAAGGTCTCTAGCATCTAGAGGGATGATATTAAGGTAACCACAATGAAGAGAGCTAAAGATAAATCTTCTCTCAAAGAAAAATAATCTCATGCACCAGTTAAAGATGTTGTAAAAGCATCTCAATGACTCATTTTAACATGAGTCCTAAAAAAGAAATCATTTCCTTGTGTATGTGATGGGAAATCAACAAGATCAAATCTGGTACATGGATAATGTTTGTTGGTGACATATAACCAGATGCAAGACCCTGCTGAGTGATTTTCAGGTTGAAGCTGGACCGAAGGTCATATTTGGTAATAATTCTTCAGGAAAGTTGTTCAAAAGGAAACTCACTAAAGGACTACCACAACTTTAGTATGGCAAGAACAAACCATGTTTAACATCTGAGAATGAGAAATCACATCGTACTTAATCAATGTTAAAAGATAAAACCCAGATGATTATTACTCTGTATTAGAGTCAACACTCAAATATGTAAACAATAAATATCGGAATAGATTGAATTCATTATATTGACTGGTGATGAAGAAAACATACAAAAGTTGAAAAGGGCAGTTTTAACTCTCAGTTGGTACGCCTCAGTTCACACAGAGTCCGTACTTCAACCCAAGAATTAAATACAATTTATATGACTTCAAATTACAAGGAAATTACAATAAAAGAAATTACATTTAACTATATGAATTAAAGAAATTACAAATAAGCCTTCTACTTGGTTGCAATAATAAGTTTTAACAATATCCTTCTTTACACTCAAGCACTTACACATAAACCTTCAACCTCGACTTGACCTCGAGTCGACGAGTGACTTGGCGTATATGCAGAAGGCCGTTAATAAGATTAATAACTTCAAGGGTTTGTAGATATTCTTCAGCTTTCATCCGATGCTCAAAAAATCTTTAATTATTCTCTATTAGTCTTTTATTCAATTCAGCTCGGACGAGTCTCAATATCCCCGGTGAAATTCTTTAAACCTCGTAAATCTTTTCTGACATTGGGCATTCAAGAAGACGACCCAAGTTCTGCTTTGAGAATAAATATGTATATCGAATGAAGGTCAAGCTAAGAGATCAGCTTTTATCGCTAGGTCAGGCTTACTTACACACATATACTTTTTATGCCGATCTGGAAATATTTAACGCACTTGACGTTGCATAGCTCGTAGAGAGCATTCAAGGCATTTGATCATATATACCGAATTCAAAGTCATCAAACTCAAGTCGGCTTTAGTGATAGTATATTATTTGCTATCTCTTCTGACTATGGTAATAACTGGATACCAAACCCTTGAGATAATGCTAGAACCTACTCTTTTCACTTTAGGATCTTGACCTTTGTGTTAATTCACTTGATTTTTAGGTTGAAATTCCGAAAACATCAAATGCTTATATTCAATATGCTTAATTCTAAGTCTCTCTGTCAATTCCAATAGTAATAGTCCATTCACCTGAGCAGGAGGATATATAAGATAAATTTCATCATCGATATACTTCAAAATAAATCAATAATATTGTGCTCATCAAGATGTTGCATTCTTTCTTTGCTTTTCACGTATTTTCTTCTCAGCCTGAGGATTCTATTCTGTACTCGGAGGCTCAAGAGATATTCTTAAAACATGGGCAACATCATGTTGATTGCCTTGCATCACTCGGTGTATCAACAGTTGAGAAAATATTTGATAGGGAATATACTCTCCTTTGTCTAGTGGCCCTGTATCTTGCACAACTTCTTGTAAATCCATCCACACATGCAGGGTACAATCAAAGTGAAGATAGATGCATAAACATGAAACATCTTAAGAGTTGTAATGCTTGTGGAATTATGGCTTGTTCACTATTGAGTTAGACACTTATTGATGATGTTGAATAGAATGTACTAGTGCCCTTGTAGTCCTTTTGTCTTGAACTTTGATAACTTGCTCAAATCTCCTTTGTACCCCAAACGAATAATGTCAGTCCTAACTTGCTCATAATCAACCCATCCACCAAATTTGACTTTGTGTGGCGTGGAGGTTTTGGTATGGAAACCCATGGTGTGTCATAGATTAATCAGGTTAATATATATATATATAGTGAAGGTGACAATCAGACTCTCAAAATGAAATTTCTATGGATCAGGAACAAACTTGAGGTGGTGTCAGAATTGGTGGAGGCAATCTCCGGGACAGTTACAACATTGGGGGGCAGGAAAAAGTGGATTACCCCCTTTAGGATTTATATCATGACATTGTTAGTATTTTGGAAAACCTCAATCTCCTCTTTCCAGTTAATTTCAGAAAATCTGGTCCATTGGTCTGTGGGTTAGTGTTGTTCAGGTGTCAAGGGTATTCTTTAGATAGAAGTGGTAGCTTGGGAATTGGTCGGTGCTTTGTCATTAGATTCATCCGAATGACTTAAAGACTCCATTTGAATACCTATTGAGAAATATGTTAGATGAATATGATCGTATTAAAGAAGTTTAGAAGAGAAATAGATAAGTTCTTATGGAATTAAGATGTTTTTCAGAATATTAGTTTTTTAATAATGATACTGAATTAGTTACCAAATTAAGAAATCCAAGGTCAACCTTTATGAGACCATTGCCAACATTTAACAATTCATAGAAATTACTTTAGAAATTGATAACCTTCTTTAGTGCAATTTGAACATAAACAAATGTGAGAAGTAAATCATTTCTTACAAATTAATTTGTTTCACAATGTTCTGATATTAGAAATCTCTAAAATGATATTGTAAGGTCAAAGTTTCAAGGACCAATGTCAAATTTATGAAACAAAATAATTACTTTAACAAAATGATAATATCCTCAAGATTAAATAAGTGATACTTTGAAACACTAAAAACTTTTACAAATGTTTGTAACTTTCTCGGAACTATAAGTCTTTGAGAAAACCATCTCGGAGTTAACTAAGTCCGAGATAACACTGCAAACACTTCAACTCTTAGGAAATTCCGAGATAAAATATCTCACAATCGACTGGATAATAACCACTTCGATAATAATTTTCTTGGAGCCTCAAGCTTTTGAAGAATTTCATGAAGAATCTTCATTTAAAAGAACCCTCTAAGAAAAATTTCTTGGAGCTTCAAGCCATTTGAACTTGGAAAATTGCAATGATTGGGTATTTTTTGGAGCCTTATACACTTGAAACACATGAAAATTTTTCATGAAGGACAACTTCGAGAAAAATTTCTTGGAGCCTATTGTGAGCTTTGAAATTTATTACAAAGTTTTCAATGTACCTGATAAAAACTTTGCGGAATCATCAGATTTAGTAGACATGATTTCTAAGTTTTGAACACCCCAAGGAAAATTTTCTCGAAGTCTTAAGACTAGAAAACTAAGACAAGAATACACAAGAATAACATCCAAATATCAAAGAATACTGAGAAAAATATCTTGAAGTCATAGTGAACTGAAGTACTAATGTTATGAGAAAATTTATCTCAGAATCATCAAAGGATTCCATGAAATTGTTCTTAACCCTTCGTCGTTCCATGCAAATGCAACTTTTAAATAAATAAACATAAAAATGTTAAATGATGTTGTATGAAGCTCGAAAAAGATATAATGATAAGGGAACATCAGTTTGACATTTTAACACTTTGTAACCCTAGAAAGTTGTCTAATTTGTTTGAAATCAAATCTATGATATGCCCTAGTTTGAGCACAACTAAAACCCTAAAAATTAACTTAAATTCTGAAACTAAAAGAGTTTAGAAGCTTTCTAGATGATGATCGTTGCTAGCGAAGAGCTTTTGAGCTTTGAAACCTTGAAATGCTTGATGATTTGAGGAAGTGAGATCGTGCAATGAACAATAAAGAGAGAAAAAGACTGAGCTCGTGCAAAATTTATTAGTTCAAGCTTCCAAAGCTGATCTGAGTGATGAAAAGTTTGACACAAAGCTGACCAGTTACTTTATTTCTGAGACTTAATGTGTGGTCATATAAACACTTGTATTTAGTCTATATAAGTCATAGACTAGTTACAATTATATTTAAGTTGTTATGTTGTCTCTACATTGATTCTTCTGCAAATAAAATTTATTTATAATTATTTGATACTTATTAATATAAATATACTGACATTGAAAATAAGTAGTGATTTTGAAAAAAATTTTATTTAACTGTCCATCGCGCCCCTCCCCCTCTACAACCATTGTAGCATACAATTGGGACCTACACAAATGCACGATTACAGTCTATAAGAGTGGGCGGCATACCCACCTACACAAATGCACGATTACAGTCTATTTGAGGAACTGAGATCGTGCAATGAACAATAAAGAGAGAAAGAGAGAAAAAGACTGAGCTCGTGCAAAATTTATTAGTTCAAGCTTCCAAAGCTGATCTGAGTGATGAAAAGTTTGACACAAAGCTGACTAGTTACTTTATTTCTGAGACTTAATGTGTGGTCATATAAACACTTGTATTTAGTCTATATAAGTCATAGACTAGTTACAATTATATTTGAGTTGTTATGTTGTCTCTACATTGATTCTTCTGCAAATAAAATCTATTTATAATTATCTGATACTTATTAATATAAATATACCGACATTGAAAATAAGTAGTGATTTAAAAAAAAAATTTAATTAACTGTCCCTCGCGCCCCTCCCCCTCTACAACCATTGTAGCATACTATTGGGACCTACACAAATGCACGATTCCAGTCTATAAGAGTGGGCGGCATACCCACCTTGCCGGCTACCCGGCTTTCCAGATGCCCCCCCCCCGAACACTACACCGCCCTCGGCGGCTTCGGTGGGCGGCTCCCCCCAACGACCCTTTGCCCCAACTCATCTTTCTCTCTATCTCGTTCTCTTCTCTCTTTATCTCTGTAAAAATCAATTGGGTAATGAGTGTTGGGATAGAAATATTAGAATGGTGGGTATTCCAAAAAAAAAAAAAATTGGAAATAGTGGATCAATTGAGAAAATGAATGTGTGGGATTCATCGGTTTCAACCGTTTAATTAGTTAATCGGTTAATAAAGACGAATTTCATGAGATTTGTAATTAAGCGACTTTTCAAACTACAATTTTAGTAGAGGATCAGGCATGTTTAATTGATGAAAACAGATGTGTTTTCGGGTTTCGTTTTTAATGAAAACATGTTCATTTGTTCTTTGTTTTTTTTACAAAAAATTCATTTTCATAAATTTTTCGTTTTCAAAATTTATAACTAAAATGTTGAATACAACTTTAACTTATTTTCAACAATTTTTCAAATTTAGATGAAAACAAGAAGTTTTCAAAATTTCAATATCATGTTTTGTGGGCTTATTTTTAGAATTTTCACTTGGTTTTACAATAAGTAAATCTTAATTTATTTTTTTAAAAAATTGAAATTGAAAACTAATGAAAAATTTTTACAAACAAAAAAGTAATTGTTTTTCAATTTAATTTATATTATTTATTTAAACATTGGATTAATATGAAACTAAACCTACCAATTTAATGGGTATTTTCTGCATAGATTTTATCATAGAATATATGACTTTTAAAATAATTTAATTTTAGTTTTATAATTAGAGTTTTGCTTAAATTCGTAGGAAAAAAAAAGGGTGAGATAATGTTTAACTTGAAAGGAAAATTGGTGGAGGAAACATAGATATGCAGAAAATCGATCGAATACGCTCCGCGCCTCCGCCTTAGGCTCTTGATAAGATCAAGATCAATATATGCTCAAGTTACCAAATCTATCTATCTATATCTATATATATTATTATAATAAAATAAAACACTTAGTGCCACGTGGCGCTTCCATAATACACAGAATTTTCATTTTCTCGCCTTTTTTTCCTAATATAACTCTCTCAATTAATTCATCTAATTATTTTGAAAATTTTAAATATTAAATGAAATCTTATATAATTAAAAATTTTAAATACTTCCTAATTTAACATCTAATTTTACCTAAAATATTTTATCTAAAATGATCTAAGTGATTTATAACTTTTTATTTTTATTTTTAAATTTAAACTAAAGGTTAAATGTTTAATTGTATATTAAATGTATCAATTTATAATCCATTCTCATTCTTTGTACATTAATATTTATTTTAAAATTATGCTAACAATCGTAATTGTTAAATTTTTGTTCATAATCAATTGAATCAAAAAGTTTCTTACATATATATTAAAGTATGATTTTAAGTTTTTTATCATTAAAAATACATTTAAAGATGAAAAGAATAACACTACAATAATTTTCATAAAAGTATAACTTTCTAATAATATTGTAAATAATGTTTTCAAATTTAAAGGCAAAAACATTACAAAATTGATTTAGTTTTTATTGTAATACAATTAGTATTTCAAATATCTCATATCTTCAATATATATTTATTATAATAAGAATAAAAAAATTTAAAATAATTTTAGTTAATTATCTATGTCAATTAATATCAAAATATTATTACTTTATTATATAGAAGATGCATACATACATATATATAGAGGTAGGGAGGGAGAAAGAGAGAGACATCACTAAGAGAGAGCAAAAGAAAGAAAGAGAGAGAGAGATATATAGGATCGTTGCATAACTTAAATTTGGTGCAGAACTATATAATCAACTATTAAAATTAAATAAGATAAGAATTATTAATTTATATATGTGTGTGTTTATTAAATTAAATATTAATAGCTAACTATTTTGTTGTAAGATTTTGTTACCCTCGAAGATCTAACAAACTGTGTGAAAAATGTAGCACACTCGGTCAGTGTAGTGATAGTAAAAAACATACAAAGTTGTCGAAACCAAAGAATTAAAAAATATGGTGGTTGTTTGATCGTACTGATAAATATAAATATATTGGGTCCAATAGAGTCACTGCAGCAAAAAAATAAGCTGTCATTTCGAAAAGTTGGTTTGCGTAATAATGGTAAAATTGGATTGTGGAAGTTAACAGTGGTATGTCGTATGCATAATCATATGACTGCAAGAAGTTGTGTGTGTGTTGGGGGGGGGGGGGGGGGCGGGGGCATCCGTTGACAATGCGTCTCAATGAGACCAAAAGAAAAATGATTGCATTTTTTGATATTTTTGTCATATTAAATGCTCAAAATGAAAAACATTATTCATCACAAGTTGATAAAACCCCGATAGATGCTCGATTTTTTTTATTTCAAACAATTATAACATGTCTTTATTACAAATGGACGGTGTAATTTCTACGAACACAACTTTTAGCATTAAGTTTGTCGTTATGCATATAAAAAGGTGTCAAATTATGTTTTAACGTTGAACCAACTAAAGCTGATAATTGAGACAGATTATCACCCACAAGTGATTGTTACCGACCGCGAGTTGGCTCTAATAAATGCATGCGCAACTATTTTTCGAGATTCCTCTAAATTGCTATGTATGTGACGTATTTTTCAAAATATCAGACAGCACATAGCTTATTTTAATATCGAAGGATGAGATTATTTTATCACATATGGATAATTTGATAAAATCTCGAACGCATGACATTGATATGGAAAATTATATGGAGCTTCAATTGATTTTAAAGGAAATACTCAAGTATCATTGTACATACTAACAATTGTCGTAGTTAAACGCACCGTTTTGGTGCCTAAAATTACAATAAACTCCTTGTAGTTCAAGAAAAATTTCATAATGGTCCCTGTAACTTACAAAGAAGTCCCTAAAGTTTTTATGTTTTATTTTTTTATTGTTGCTTTAAAGAAAATTACAACAAAGTCAATGTACTTAAAATTAAAGGACAAAAAGGTACTTATTAATTACAAAAAGGTCCTTAAAAGTTTGATATCTTTTATATATTTTACGTTTGTAAATAAAAGTACTTTTATATTTTTATGTTTTTAAAATTATACATAAAATTTATTTATTTTATATATGAACCTCTTTAAAGTTTAATAAATATTGAGTTCAACATTTTTTTTTATATTTTTATGTTTGAAAGTAAATTATTCGTTTTGTACATCAACTTCTTCGATATTTGATTAAATAATAAAATATTCTGCTTCCACCTCAACTTGAAGAATTAAATTATCGTGGTTCATTTTATTTTGTTTTTTTGCTTTTGTCTCACAATATGCATATAAAAATCAACTTTTTTATTCAAAGTTTTTGTGTAAAAAAAAGAGGTTTAATATTAAAAATACCAAAATGTTTTTTTTTATGTTTTTGCGGTATAGTCTCTCCATGTTATTTTTAACTAATAAAATCCTCAAATAATTTGTTTGTTTGTGATTTTCAGAAATTTTTTTTGCCAAAAACATCATTAGGTTTGAGAGTTTTTCATAGAAAAAAGTGACATGTTTTTTTGTGTGGAAAATACAGGATTGATTATGAAAAAAAATAATTTTTTTTCGAGAACCAGAAAGAAAACAATAGCATGAAAATTTTTTTAGGAAAAATAACATGGAGACAAGAAATCACAAAAAATTGAAAACATGTTGTTTTGTTCATATAAACCCTAAAAAAACAATTTACTTTAGACATTATCAATTGAGTTAAACCAAATTTGTAAAAAAACATGTAACCCACTAATGCCTAAATACACAAATGCACTAACGATGTTGTCATCATTAAACATTTTTTAAATTTTTTTAACATCATAGTTAATCTTAATCGATAAAAAACGATGTTTGTAAATAAAAAGTATTCGTTTTGTACATCAACTTCTTCGATATTTGATTAAATAATAAAATATTCTGCTTCCACCTCAATTTGAATAATTAAATTATCGTGGTTCATTTTATTTTGCTTTTTGCTTTGGTCTCACAATATGCATATAAAAATCAACTTTTTTATTCAAAATTTTTGTGTTAAAAAAGAGGTTTAATATTAAAAAAAACCAAAATGTTTTTTATGTTTTTGCGGTATAGTCTCTCCGTGTTATTTTTAACTAATAAAATCCTCAAATTATTTGTTTGTTTGCGATTTTCAGGAAAAAAAAATTTTTGCCAGAAAAATATTAAGTTTGAGAGATTTTCATGGAAAAAAGCGACAACATGTTTTTTTTGTGGAAAATACAGGATTGATTATGAAAAAAAATATTTTTTTTTCCGAAAACCAAAAGAAAACAATAGCATGAAGATTTTTTATTAGTAAAAAATAACACGGAGACAAGAAATCACAAAAAATTGAAAACATGTTGTTTTGTTCGTATAAACCCTAAAAAACAATATACTAACAATTGTCGTCATTAAACGCACCGTTTTGGTGCCTAAAATTACAATAAACTCCTTGTAGTTCAAGAAAAATTCCATAATGGTCCCTGTAACTTACAAAGAAGTCCCTAAAGTTTTTATGTTTTATTGTTTTATTGTTGCTTTAAAGAAAATTACAACAAAGTCCATGTACTTAAAAGTAAAGGACAAAAAGGTACTTATTAATTATAAAAAGATCCTTAAAAGTTTGATATCTTTTATATATTTTACGTTTGTAAATAAAAGTATTTTTATATTTTTATGTTTTTAAAATTATACATAAAATTTATTTATTTTATATATGAACCTCTTTAAAGTTTAATAAATATTGAGTTCAACATTTTTTTATATTTTCATGTTTGTAAGTAAATTATTCGTTTTGTACATCAACTTCTTCGATATTTGATTAAATAATAAAATATTCTGCTTCCACCTCAACTTGAAGAATTAAATTATCGTGGTTCATTTTATTTTGTTTTTTTGCTTTTGTCTCACAATATGCATATAAAAATCAACTTTTTTATTCAAAGTTTTTGTGTAAAAAAAAGAGGTTTAATATTAAAAATACCAAAATGTTTTTTTTTATGTTTTTGCGGTATAGTCTCTCCATGTTATTTTTAACTAATAAAATCCTCAAATAATTTGTTTGTTTGTGATTTTTCGTTTTGGTGCCTAAAATTACAATAAACTCCTTGTGGTTCAAGAAAAATTCCATAATGGTCCCTGTAACTTACAAAGAAGTCCTAAAGTTTTTATGTTTTATTGTTGATTTAAAGAAAATTACAACAAAGTCCATGTACTTAAAAGTAAAGGACAAAAATGTACTTATTAATTATAAAAAGGTCCTTAAAAGTTTGATATCTTTTATATATTTTACGTTTGTAAATAAAAGTACTTTTATATTTTTGTGTTTTTAAAATTATACATAAAATTTATTTATTTTATATATGAACCTCTTTAAAGTTTAATAAATATTGAGTTCAACATTTTTTTTATATTTTTATGTTTGTAAGTAAATTATTCGTTTTGTACATCAACTTCTTCGATATTTGATTAAATAATAAAATATTCTGCTTCCACCTCAACTTGAAGAATTAAATTATCGTGGTTCATTTTATTTTGTTTTTTTGCTTTTGTCTCACAATGTGCATATAAAAATCAACTTTTTTATTCAAAGTTTTTGGGTAAAAAAAAGAGGTTTAATATTAAATATACCAAAATGTTTTTTATTATGTTTTTGTGGTATAGTCTCTCCATGTTATTTTTAACTAATAAAATCCTCAAATAATTTGTTTGTTTGTGATTTTCCGTTTTGGTGCCTAAAATTACAATAAACTCCTTGTGGTTTAAGAAAAATTCCATAATGGTCCCTGTAACTTACAAAGAATTCCCTAAAGTTTTTATGTTTTATTGTTTTATTGTTGCTTTAAAGAAAATTACAACAAAGTCCATGTACTTAAAAGTAAAGGACAAAAAGGTACTTATTAATTATAAAAAGGTCCTTAAAAGTTTGATATCTTTTATATATTTTACGTTTGTAAATAAAAGTATTTTTATATTTTTCTGTTTTAAAATTATACATAAAATTTATTTATTTTATATATGAACCTCTTTAAAGTTTAATAAATATTGAGTTCAACATTTTATTATATTTTTATGTTTGTAAGTAAATTATTCGTTTTGTACATCAACTTCTTCGATATTTGATTAAATAATAAAATATTCTGCTTCCACATCAACTTGAAGAATTAAATTATCGTGGTTCATTTATATTTTGTTTTTTTTTTTGCTTTTGTCTCACAATATACATATAAAAATCAACTTTTTTATTCAAAGTTTTTGTGTAAAAAAAAGAGGTTTAATATTAAAAATAGCAAAATGTTTTTTTATGTTTTTGCGGTATAGTCTCTCCGTGTTATTTTAACTAATAAAATCCTCAAATAATTTGTTTATTTGTGATTTTCAGGAAAAAAATTTTGCCAAAAAAATCATTAGGTTTGAGAGTTTTTCATGGAAAAAAGTGACAACATGTTTTTTTTTGGAAAATACAGGATTGGTTATGAAAAAAAATAATTTTTTTCGAAAACCAGAAAGAAAACAATAGCATGAAAATTTTTTTAGGAAAAATAACATGGAGACAAGAAATCACAAAAAATTAAAAACATGTTGTTTTGTTCATATAGACCCTAAAAAAACAATTTACTTTAGACATCATCAATTGAGTCAAACCAAATTTGTAAAAAAACATGTAACCCACTAATGCTTAAATACACAAATGCACTAACGATGTTGTCATCATTAAACATTTTTTTAATTTTTTTAACATCATAGTTAATCTTAATCGATAAAAAACAATGTTTGTAAATAAAAAGTATTCGTTTTGTACATCAACTTTTTCGATATTTGATTAAATAATAAAATATTTTGCTTCCACCTCAACTTGAAGAATTAAATTATCGTGGTTCATTTTATTTTGTTTTTTGCTTTGGTCTCACAATATGCATATAAAAATCAACTTTTTTATTCAAATTTTTTGTGTTAAAAAAAGAGGTTTAATATTAAAAAAAAACAAAATGTTTTTTATGTTTTTGCGGTATAGTCTCTCCGTGTTATTTTTAACTAATAAAATCCTCAAATTATTTGTTTGTTTGCGATTTTCAGGAAAAAATTTTTTTGCCAAAAAAAATTAAGTTTGAGAGATTTTCATGGAAAAAAGCGACAACATGTTTTTTTGTGTGGAAAATACAGGTTATGAAAAAAAATAATTTTTTTCCGAAAACCAGAAGAAAACAATAGCATGAAGATTTTTTAGGAAAAAATAACACGGAGACAAGAAATCACAAAAAATTGAAAACATGTTGTTTTGTTCGTATAAACCCTAAAAAACAATATACTAACAATTGTCGTCATTAAACGCACCGTTTTGGTGCCTGAAATTTCAATAAACTCCTTGTAGTTCAAGAAAAATTCCATAATGGTCCCTGTAACTTAAAAAGAAGTCCCTAAAGTTTTTATGTTTTATTGTTTTATTGTTGTTTTAAAGAAAATTACAACAAAGTCCATGTACTTAAAAGTAAAGGACAAAAAGGTACTTATTAATTATAAAAAGGTCCTTAAAAGTTTGATATCTTTTATATATTTTACATTTGTAAATAAAAGTATTTTTATATTTTTATGTTTTTAAAATTATACATAAAATTTATTTAGTTTATATATGAACCTCTTTAAAGTTTAATAAATATTGAGTTAAACACTTTTTATATTTTTATGTTTGTAAGTAAATTTTTCGTTTTGTACATCAACTTCTTCGATATTTGATTAAATAATAAAATATTCTGCTTCCACCTCAACTTGAAGAATTAAATTATCGTGGTTCATTTTATTTTGTTTTTTTTTGCTTTTGTCTCACAATATGCATATAGAAATCAACTTTTTTATTCAAAGTTTTTGTGTAAAAAAAAGAGGTTTAATATTAAAAATACCAAAATGTTTTTTTTTTATGTTTTTGCGGTATAGTCTCTCCATGTTATTTTTAACTAATAAAATCCTCAAATAATTTGTTTGTTTGTGATTTTCAGAAAAAAAATTTTTGCCAAAAAAATCATTAGGTTTGAGAGTTTTTCATGGAAAAAAGTGACAACATGTTTTTTTTTGTGAAAAATCCAGGATTGATTATGAAAAAAAAATAATTTTTTTCGAAAACCAGAAAGAAAACAATAGCATTAAATTTTTTTTAGGAAAAATAACATGGAGACAAGAAATCACAAAAAATTGAAAACATGTTGTTTTGTTCATATAGACCCTAAAAAAACAATTTACTTTAGACATCATCAATTGAGTCAAACCAAATTTGTAAAAAAATATGTAACCCACTAATGCTTAAATACACAAATGCACTAACGATGTTGTCATCATTAAACATTTTTTTAACATCATAGTTAATCTTAATCGATAAAAAACGATGTTTGTAAATAAAAAGTATTCGTTTTGTACATCAACTTCTTCGATATTTGATTAAATAATAAAATATTCTGCTTCCACCTCAACTTGAAGAATTAAATTATCGTGGTTCATTTTATTTTGTTTTTTGCTTTGGTCTCACAATATGCATATAAAAATCAACTTTTTTATTCAAATTTTTTTGTGTTAAAAAAAGAGGTTTAATATTAAAAAAACCAAAATGTTTTTTATGTTTTTGCGGTATAGTCTTTCCGTGTTATTTTTAACTAATAAAATCCTCAAATTATTTGTTGTTTGCGATTTTCAGGGAAAAAAATTTTTTGCCAAAAAATTATTAAGTTTGAGAGCTTTTTATGGAAAAAAGCGACAACATGTTTTTTTTGTGGAAAATACAGGATTAATTATGAAAAAATATAATTTTTTTCCGAAAACCAAAAGAAAACAATAGCATGAAGATTTTTTTAGGAAAAAATAACACGGAGACAAGAAATCACAAAAAATTGAAAACATGTTGTTTTGTTCATATAAACCCTAAAAAACAATATACTTTAGACATCATCAAGTGAGTCAAACCAAATTTGTAAAAAAACATGTAACCCACTAATGCTTAAATACACAGATGCACTAACGATGTTGTCATCATTAAACATTTTTTAATTTTTAACATCATAGTTAATCTCAATCGATAAAAACTATATATTCATGACAGATACCTGCAGCAACGCACGGGCAACCATAACACTAGTTCTCATCATTTATTGTGTGTGTGGGTCTATATGTATAGTGTGTGTAGGGTCATGTTCAATTGAGAATATTTATGCACGGAGGAACCTAGATACCACTTTATAACAATTAAATATGATGCATTGAAAGTGTATACATGTGATGCAACATACCTGATGCATCTCGTGATGCACCATGTTAGATGCATCTAGACTTCTAGTAGATGGTAGTTTTGGGAAAAAAATGTATCTATTTTAATTAATTATAATTTTATATTAATTGAATATTGCATTAAATAAAAAATTATTGGTAAATAATTTTAATTAACACACTTCAAACTTTAACAAAAATTATACAAATTCAGAAAATAATAATGAAGATGTCGATGCATCTTCGTTGTTTATCCTTCGTGTTCATCGACTTCATTCATCATCTTCGCATTCATCATTCATGATACATCAACAAATCCATTTAAAAATAATGTGTTCATCTAAAAATATCAATCTAACCTTATGCAACCAGTGGTGGATCTAGGATTTCTTTGTGTCGGGGGAATAATTTATGCACGGTATCTATTGTTTGGTTGCTAGGTTTCAAGTGTCGGGTCGGGTTTTTTTTTTTGGTACTTTGGTTTTCTTTTACCCTAGTCAATTAGTTTTTCGTAACAACTTAATAATTTATTAAATAGTAACCCTAATAATTTAATGAACTAATAAACCGTAATTAAGTAATAACAGTTAGCAATTTGAACCAGTTAAATTTAATAAAAAAACATTTCAATTTTTGCCACATAAACTTACATTATAAAGATCAACAAACTTTATAATTCAGAAATCACAATATCAATTGATGATATTGTAAAAATACATAACTGTGTCCGACGTTTGCATTTCAAAGATGATTTACAGATACCAAATAGGCATAATGATTGTATGTCTGCCTTTATCACAGAAGTATGTCCAAGTGTGAGACACGTAAGGTGATTTCTTGATAAATAAAAAGGCTGAAGGAAAATTCTAAGTGTTGAGTGTTTAAGTGGACAAACATACTGGTATGTATGATACAACAAATAATAAAGGGAATAAAAAATTCCAAATTGTGAAAGTGGAACACTGAAAGTGAGTTGGCAAAGCTATCTGATTGAACCTTCTATGACTGTCTCGCAAAAAGATTTAGCTTATGTACTTTCATTTTTAAATTCTTGCAACTTCGTTTTCTTTATTTTCTTTTACTTTATTTTTACTTCATTTTATTTTATCTTAGTTTATTTTATTTTATTTTATTTTGAGGTAACTTTTAAATAAATAGGATCGAGGTCAGTTACTAGGATGCATGTTAGTTGGAAAAATAAAAATTGCGTGATAATCAGCTTACTTAGTGTGAAGGGTTTCGTAAAGTTGAAAAAGTTGAAAATATTTCAAAGTTTTTCAAAAATTGGATTTAAGTTCGTAGAAAACTATGTTCGCACGAACTTAAGTTAGCTAAGTTCGTAGAACAGTCGATGGGGACTATAAATAGTGTAAGTGCATTTAATTTATTCACCAACTCATGAATTTAATTCCACACGAACTTACCTTTGGCGATCACGAACTTACCTTGTGATCTCGAACTTGTCGCGGTTTCACGATTTTAGTACTGTTCCATGAAGAATCTATAGTTACACCACGAACTTACCCTTAGTTGTTGTCGGTTTATCTCACTAACAGCTAAGTAAGTAATATTTGGGACTTTAAATAGGTTTATATCGTGTATATTAGGTTTAAATAACCGAAAACTAGGTTTTCAAAATACTAAGTTTTAGGCTATAAAACTTAAAATAGAACCTTTATAAACTCGATTAGAACATTTTAGGACTAGTTTCATGATTTGATAAGTCTAAAACTGTTAAATCTGGAGTTTTTAAGTTGAAATCGCCGATAACAAACTTGTTCATCAAGAACAAGTTTGTACGAACTTAAGTGTCACACGAACTTAATTCAAAATATCCATAAGTTCGTAGCCACAGTAAGTTCGTACGAACTTAACTAAGTTCGTACATACTCATTTTATTGTTCAAAATTTCAGTTTTTCATATTTTAACTGTTTATTACATGTGCAGGAATGACAGATAATGTTTTTTTCAACAAGCACAATATGGTGGTCAATATTGACCTCCAAGCTCCTGAGGCAGGTCAATTCAGGGAAATTCTGGAGTTTTTGACGAGATCAAGGGTAGTTCATGCGTTGACTCATAGCCCAACACTATTGATCCAATATATTCGTCAGTTTTGGAGTACTCTGCATGTAGATAGCTCGATAGTGCCCACAGTTCTCAGGGCAACAGTTAATGGCCAAGCCATTGCGTTCTCGACTGATGATCTGAGAACAATTTTACATTTGGGGACTGAGGCACAGGAAGATGGTCCGGTTGACTTCCCAGCTCCTATAAGGCAAGCAGCTTTTCAGAGGATGGGATATGCTCAAGACTTAGCTAAGGCATCTTACGTTAAGAGTGGCTTTATAGGCCAGTGGAGGTACCTGATGCATGTACTGCTGGTATGCCTTGCACCTAAGAAGGTTAATTTTGATTCGATAACATCCAAGCTTCAGTCAGGGATGATCTCGCTCATTTATAATAAGCCTTATAGTTTTTCGAACTTCTTTTTTGTTGAGTGTGTGCATCAGATAACTGCACCAAGTAGGGAGAGATTTTTGATGTACTCGAGGTTTGTCATGATAATTCTCCGCCATTACCTGCCGAAATTGCCACCTTCTCCTGAGGTGGTTGTTGTAGCTGGAATAGACAAAGGGATATTGCTGACTGCTAGAGTCATAGTCAAAGACGGGCAGAAAATGTTCGCCCGCAGTTGACTCCACTGTTTGGAGCACTGATTGATCCAAATTTTGTTGCTCCAGCTGGAGATAATGGATTAATAACGAGCCACAATGTCAAGCAGTGGCACAACAAGAAGCAACTGCTCCAATTCAACCTCCGCCTAGGTTAGAACCGCAGTTGTGGCTACTATATCGGTAGCACAAGCTGATCCGCGACAGGAGGCTCTCGAGGATATTTTTGCGCAAGGGGGAGAAGCTCAAGAAGCTATTGCTGAGGAATTGATTCAGGATATTCTCCATCCACAAGAAGCTCCGAGAAATATTTTTGAAGACATTGAGAATTATCAGCCTAAAGATTCGAATGTGGTAGTTGAAACAGAGTCGAAGACAGATTCGGATACTGCGAGTGATGTCCGAGAGGCAGCAAATCCAACAACGAATCTTGGTCGCTATGGTTCTAGGTTTTTTGTGCAAACTCAACCTGAATAATCACAAGCATTCAGTCTCAGAGATGAAGATGAGGCAGATGAAGATTTTGTGCCAGACGAAGAGGCGTTGGTCACAAGACACCAAAGAGCAAAGCGACAACACCTAGATCAATCATGGCCTTCCACATCAACCGCCAGTCCATCTGAAACCACCACTCCTACTCCATCCACATCCACACCGACCGACACCCAAAGTCTTCATCAACTAAAAGCTCAAGTTGATGGCCAATCAGTTTTAATCCTTCAACTTACCAGGGCAGTCCAAGAGCTACAACAACATAACGCTCATTTATATCAGCATAAGGCAAAGCTAGATTAGACAGTGGCTGCCCAACAACAACAAATAGCAACTCTTCAGGCCCTATTGGAGCAAATATTAAAAGATCGTGTCGTTCAGGGGGAGAGTTGTAGAGGGGATCAGTTGAGGGGAAGTCGTAAAGAAGATGAAGGAGACACCCCCAGTGCGCAAAAAGACAGTGAGCCGGTAGATCATTCTCAACAGACTGTCCAGCAAGCTGATATTCAGGGGGAGTCTGGATCGTTAGGAGCAGATAAGGGTAAAGGCAAGGCTGACGAGGCTACATATATAATTGACGAAGAAATGATTGGAGCCTTGGCCAGGTTGGAAGATGATGATATCAGATTTGATTTTGAAGCTGACTTAGAACAGGAGGATCTTGAGGAAGGTGAGTTTGTTCCTGAAGATGTACCTGACTGGAAGTCAGATGATGAGGTGGTTTTAGATGAAGATGACGAAGTTGATGAAGTGGTCATTCAGAGGCAACTTGTTACTGAGCAATATGTAAATATATATCAGAATCTGATAGATTTAGATGTGCTGAGATTTACACTTAATGATGAATCGGATTCTGAGATATCTCAAATGCCAGACAGGGAGCTGACCAAAGAAGAGAAAAATAGATGGTGGTTCCGAGAAGAAGAGAAGAAGAATTACTTGGCTATAAAGAAGAAAATGAAAATGCCAAGTCCAGAAAAATTAACAGGTGGAATTATGAGTTGGTTCTTTGACAGAGAACTGCAGCTATTCATTCTTAAGAGAAAAGATGGACTTCAATACCTGCGAAGGAGGCTCAAAGACTTCAACTCATTGCCAAAATGTGAAGTTAAATCATTAGCCTGGAAGGAGCTTATCAACCGTGGAGACGACTAGTATGCTGAAGTGATCGCAAAGGTTTGAGAGGCTGACACCTAGAGTTAGTAAACGGGTCTTCGACGAAACGAGGATAGATCCGTTAACTGGCAGACCTTGGATTAAGATGTACTACAAGTCTGTCAAGTGCCTAAAGAAGGTCCCACTTAAGAGTATGCCACAAGATGTGTTGAGTAACTTAATGTGGTGGTACGTTGATAGTGAGACAGGTGAGGCAGTCATGAAAGATAGTGATGAGAAGGTGATTTTGAGTGTTTATTGTAACATCCTCGAATTCAATTACTGTAATTCAGATCTATTTAAATGGATAAGTTATAACTAAGTTGAATTATGATCAATTATTATGTATTTGGGAGATTTAAAAGTTTGTTGTTATTTTAAGAATATTTAGAACACTGAATTATTATTATGGAATATTAAGATTATAAAAGTTGGTAATGATAAAACTAAGAATAAATCAGTATTTTATGGAACCGGTAAAGTTGAGGGGTGAAATGTGCAAAATGGGAAAGACGGGAATAAAAAGGCCAAATGCCTTTCATTTTCACATTTACTCTCTCTCTCTCTACACTCTCTCTCTCTCTAGAAACTCTCTCTACGATATCTATCAAACCGACCGGCCGATTTTCGAGATTTATACGTTGTTGGAAAGACCTCGAGGAGTACTACAACAATCTACGGTTGGATTCTTGATTTCGAACGAATTGAGGTAAGAATCGACCCAATTAAGTTTATATATTTCGATTTTGAAAATATGAATTTCGAGTTTATCATTTCTTGCATGAATAAAGCTAGTTTTGCTTGAGTTTTAACTAGAATATGATAGTGTATGTGTAATAGAATCAAACCTAGGTATAATACTTGACATATTCATGATTTTAGGCTTTGGAATGAAGGATTTAAGTTGTAGATATGAACAAACTCGAGAATGTCAAGAACACAGTCGAAATGCAAGAACAAACTCGATTTTTGAGTTAAATTCGAGTATATATTCGAATCTAACACCAAGGAATTTGAATTTAAGTCCCTAAATTCGAATTTGGGTCCCTAAATTCGAATGACATTCGAATTTAACCATGGGGGGTTCGAGTTTAGCCTTAAAATCGAAGGGAAATTCGAATTTAGCCCCTAAAATTCGAATTTGATGCCTAAAAATTGAAACCCACTCTCTAAACTCGAATATTTTGAATGAAACACATAGACAACACATAAAATAACAAAATTTATTCAAAGGATAAGGTTTGAACTTGAGTTGGGTTCAAACTTAGTTATGGTTCGAATTTGGATATGGATCCGAAATGGGGGAGAAATATTGCAAAATTTATAAAAACTTGGTTTTATGGAATAAAACAATTATTGACACGAGGTATTGTTGCAACTGACTTAACAGGTCCCTTGTGGTGTTGTTTAACCCAGAGCGGGGTACTTTGTGATCCGGTTGAAAGCCCGGGGAGAAATAAAATTTACTTGAAGTTTATAACGCACCCACTGTGAGTACCTTTGATTTTAGCATGTATGCATTTGTTTTATGTTTGCTATGCCTACTGAGGCATGTTGTTTCATTTTCGTTTGGCACTCTACTAACTTGCGTATATATATTGATGCACATTCATACTTGTTGCATGTCCTTTCTTTTGTTGTGCATTCTGTTTATGGACCTGCGTGGTCGCATCTGTACTCTGATGTTACTGTGCTATATGAGCCAAGAGTTTGACACCTCTATGGTCAGGATAGACAGTATGACATCCCCGATGGTATGTTTGCCTCAGTTTGGTGGGTTTATTAATGCCGAGTGTCAGCTCGAAGGGGCTGCGGGCTCGGGGTTGCGTACTTTGAGTACGTGTGGAGTATACGGTATGTGTTACCGCGGTTACTCTGGGTGGCATCATAAAGATTTGTAGAAGGTGTAAAATCATATGGTATTCACTAAGCACTTCGCTTACCCTTTAGTTGTTGAATTTTTACAGGAAAAGGAAAGTCTGCCGCGGGACCATCTAGCTAGGACGTTTATTGAAGTATTGAAGATCTCTACTGTTTACCTCGGTATTTGATTTAAGGAATCATTGTTGTAGTAAATTTTGGAATGATATAATATTACTGAGTCTGTAGACTTAGATTTGGTACCTATGTAGTACTGTAGGGTGATAGACTCTGTGGTATTATTTTATTTTGTATTTTATGCTTCCGCACTTTAATTAGGTAATCAAATCATTATGTAATCGTTTGATGATAATTAATCCTGGGTGAATGGTAAATGGTGGTTAATGTGGCAAGGGTGTAACAACTTATGGTATCAGAGCAGTAGTTTGAGATTCAAGTGTCCGTGAGGTCTTGATCTCAAACATTAAGTGATGATATGTAGTGAATTTAAGAAAGGATCTGAACTAAGATAGGCTATGATCTAGTATTCATAAGAGATTGACTATCATACGGGACAACTAGGTGGTGTCTTTAAATAAATGACATGTTACTAAACAAGTTATATATTTTGTATTTCAGAACATGTCTGGAGGAGGAATGACACCTGAAGAAACCAGAGAAATGATGCTAGCCATGATGGCTGAGCAGAATCGAATGATTCAGATCAGTTTCGGGCTCGAGATGAGGCCGAAGCTAAACGAAGAGAAGACAAGAGGAAGAATAAGGAAAGAGAGAGAGAAGCAATGACGAGCAAGATGACAATACTGGGTCATCTAATAAGCCCAGAAGTTGTCGGTTTAAGGATTTTAAGGGAAATGGAGCAGTCGAGTTTAATGGACTGGGTGATGCTGTTGCTGCTCTGGAATGGATAACAGCCACAGAACGGACATTCCGAATCAGTGATTGTGCTGAGAAGGACATGGTCCGGTTCGCTACTGCTATATTCACCAAAGACGCAGTAATGTGGTGGAATTCAATGGTGAATGCCTTAACAATGGAGAAGGTTTCTAGAATGACATGGTCTGAGTTTACTGAAATTTTCACTCAGCAATACTGCCCGGCCGATGAACGCCGAAGACTAGAAGCTAAGTTCATGACATTAATTCAGGGGACTAAGTCTGTGTCCCAATATGCGGTAGAGTTCACGAGGCTAAGTTTATTTGCGCCTCATCAGGTTGATACAGAAGAAAGAAAAGTTACCCGATTTGAGGTTGGTCTTGATTTGGAAATCCGAAGGGTGATGAGCAACGTACGTTACCCCACGTTTGCTAGTCTGCTGGAAGCTGCCAGAAATGTAGAACAGATCCTGATTATGTCAGGATATGTGATGGGGTTTGCTGCTGCTGCTTCAACTAACCCAACTCAACCTTCACCGCCGAAACGTCAACGTGAAGGAGGCTACTCTGGTTCTGCACGATCATCACAGTACTCGCCACAACAGTCTTATCGTAGGCAGTCTAGTTCTCCTGGTCATGCTCGTGCATACTCCATCAACATCGAGCCGCAGTACTGCAATAAATGCCATTTGGAACATTTCGGCAAATGTACTAAGGGGCGTGCATGTTTTTGCTGTAGAGAATTGAGCCACTACAAAAATGAATGCCCACGAAGATCGGATGCCTGCCATAAATGTGGTGTGTGGGGGCACTATAGCAGGGATTATCGAAAGAATGCTCCAACAGCTGCTGCTCCATCGTCGACTCGATCATTTGGAGGATCAAGTGGTGGTTCAGTCAACCGCCGGAACCAACCACAAAGGGGACAGGCTAGTGCATTTCAGATTATCGCGGAGGAAGCTAGGGAAAACCTGGAGGTGGATGCGGGTACGTTTATAAGTTAAATCTTTGCTTGCAATAGTGATGTTTAATTCTGATGTCAATAGGTCTTTTGTGTCTACTGTTTTGTACAATGACTAGTCATGACACTGTTTAAGTTACTTGCTATATTTGACATAGAAGCTACTAGCAACACTCTAGCCGAATTAGATCACGTATATCGTAGCTGCACCTTAGAAATTGAAGATGTAGTCTTCAATTTGGATCTTACTCCGATAGCATTCAGTGAATGTAACATGATAGATGTAGAAGATGTTGACATTATAAATAAGAATGACAAATGTCAAGAAGGACTGATGTTTGTTATAATTGTGGAAAAATGGGTCATCTTAGAAGAGTACTTTAAGATTCTATATGTAACTTCATCGAAGTTTTATGATTCTGAAGATAACATGAACTTAAGTATTAGGAAAAGTTGTTACTAATATAGGTAAGATGATGATTGTGAATAAGAATACTCTAGTATCTGAATAGGCATTAGATGAAAAGCCAAAATGGATTTTAAAGCTTTGAATTGGAAAAGATGTTGTAAATATCGTGAGAATTTTTATGTAATTGGAATCAAGGAAATTGTTTCAATATTGATATATATATATATATGAACATTATATGAGGAAACTAAGTCTAGAAATTTTGAGAGAAAGCATACGAGGGTATGATAATGGTGTTCATACTGTATGAGATTTGGAATATACAATGTGAGATATAAGTAAGATATGTACGTGAGTTGTAATCAATTAAAAAGGAAATATAATGCTACATGAGGATAGTATACTTATTGATATGGTAATTGATCAATAAGAAAGTTAAAGAGACTTTGGACAGTAATGAAATTTGCTTATACCGTAAAGAAAGGTCTAATACTACGATTCGGAATCTAAGGGAGATTCGGAAGTGGTCATGAGTTTTGTTTAATTCTGGTGCCGATTAATTAAATTGTACTGCATTTGTGCAATCAATGTTAGTCTTTTGGTTTAAGTTGACGGTTGTGATTGGTGTTGAAATTTCTTAGTAACACATTAGTTAAAATAGATCATGTGTATCATGATTGTACTTTAGGGATCGAAGAAGTAGGTTTATATGTTGATTTGATCCCTGGAGTTTTCCCAATTACTTGCTGTTCGTACCGGTATGCATAGAACGAAATATAAGTGAGATGCGGCACAAACATGAATACGAGTAAAACTTACCAGCAACCGATAGAACGTCAGAATGAATGGACTATTTTCACATTGGAATATGCGACGAGATAATGTATTTTGGATTCAGGTATCAATTGAAAAGATCAATTGATTAGATAGAGATTCGTATAACTTTAGTCATCATGATAAAGTAAAGAAAACCATGTTTAAAGTTTTGCACGAGAGAAAATGTAGAAGCCCTATGTTGGTACACCCTGTGTGACGATAGCAGTCTAAGTGATCGAACATTTTGGTTTAAGTAATATTCAAGTATTGAGTTTTAACGAGTGGTTGATATGTATGCTTATATATGTTTGATAGTTATTGTTTGTATGTTTGAACTTGATGTAACGTATTACAAGAAGTTCAAACATAAAGATCAAATATAAAATCAATCATAAGGTAAAAACATAAGTTTCAATACTTAGTTAATTATGTTAAAAGGTAAATTCGAAATGTCTAAGGACCAAGATTCGAATCAAGGTCAGATTCGAATGGGTCAGTTAGACAGATTCGAATATGCTTACTTAGGCAGATTCGAGAATGTCAGATGGGACAAACTCGAATGGGCTTTGGGCCGGATTCGAGTTTGGCCCATGACAGACTCGAATTAGCCTCTATAATTAGGGATAGACTCGAAATATTATTAGACTTTTTGTAGAATTCAAGAGTGATTAAGCATTAAGAGATTTCGAGTTTATCATCAGTGTTAGTGTCGTTTCGGAGAGAATCGGTTCGTTGGTGCGTTCGTGTGTCGTTCGTGCAGCCTCTGATAGTCTCCGTGTTTCTAGTGAGAATTGTTTCCGTCTACCCGTTAACGAGGATTCCGCACTCGTTGACGGTTCCGCGTCTAGATAGATCTGTAGTTGCAAGACCTTACAAGTGTTGTAAGGTCTTGCAACTACAATTCTATCTAGACGCGGACAACGAGTGCGGAATCCTCGTTAACGGGTAGACGGAAACAATTCTCACCAGAAACACGGAGACTATCAGAGGCTGCACGAACGACACACGAACGCACCTACGAACTGATTCTCTCCGAAACGACACTAACACTGATGATAAACTCGAAATCGCTTAATGCTTAATCACTCTCGAATTCTGCAAAAAGTCTAATAATATTTCGAGTCTATCCTTAATTATAGAGACTAATTCGAGTCTGTCATGGGTCAAACTCGAATCCGGCCCAAAGCCCATTCGAGTTTGTCCCATCTGACATTCTCGAATCTGCCTAAGTAAGCATATTCGAATCTGTCTAACTGACCCATTCGAATCTGACCTAGATTCGAATCTTGGTCCTTAGACATTTCGAATTTACCTTTTAACATAATTAACTAAGTATTGAAACTTATGTTTTTACCTTATGATTGATTTTATCTTTGATCTTTATGGTTGAACTTCTTGTAATACGTTACATCAAGTTCAAACATACAAACAATAACCATCAAACATATATAAGCATACATATCAACCACTCGTTAAAACTCAATACTTGAATATTACTTAAACCAAAATGTTCGATCACTTAGACTGCTATCGTCACACAGGGTGTACCAACAGACTCCCCCTTGACGATAGCTTCTAAAAATTCACACATTTGATTAAGAACTTTGTTTATTATTTATTTAAACTGCATCCAGCATACAAACCCTTTTCAACACACACTTTAACTACATTCTCATACTTTCTAGCCTCACCATCCATATGAGTGTCACTTGAAATCTTATGAGCATGCAAAATTTGAAGATCATCTCGAGAAAGGTTTACCAGGTGAAGAGGATCATAGATTCTAAGAATCACCTTTTCTTCAAAATCTTCCATCACCGCTTCTCCCGTTTCACTCTCAACATACCACCAGTTCAGATTCTTCATGATGTTCTGTGGCATAGGCTTGAGCGGCACCTTTCTTAAACATCTTACAGGTTTGTATTGAATCTTCATCCAAGGACGCCCAGTTAGAGGATCAATTCGAGAAGGATCCTCTACTCTTTTTCCTATCCTTGGATTTAGGCGTTCAAACTTCCTTGATCTTCCCTCTTTCCTTATGATTCTGGCAATTATATCTGCGTAGGGGTCATTGCCGATATTGATAAGTTCTTTCCAAGTTAAAGCCTTGATCTCAATCTTCGGCAGTGAATTGAATACTTTCAGAGTTCGCCTGAGGTACTGGAGCCCATCTTTTCTCTTGATTATGAATAGCTGCAGTTCTCGATCAAAGAACCAGCTTAATATGCTTCCTGACAGTTTTCCAGTACCCGGCACCTTCATCTTCTTTTTCAGCTCTAATTCCTTCTGCTCAGCCCTGAACCACAGCTTTCTTTTCTCTTCATTAGTTAGCTCTCTGGCAGGCTCTTCTGTTGATGACTCAACATTTAAAGCAGCATTCACCACTTCTATGTTAACAACATCATTTCCTTCTATCACATATGTATCAGTGATAGGATTTTGCTGAACGACGATCTCATTGGCTTCATCGTCCTCATCAGCACACACCTCATCATCTGATCTCCAGTCAACAATCTCTTCAGGAACAAATTCTCCCTCTTCTAGTTCCTTCATATCCTCTTCAAAGTCAAAGCCTAAGTCCATCCCGTCGTCATCGAGATCCATGAGTGCATCAATCATCTCACTTATCCCATACTCTGTAGGTTTAGACGAACTGGGCTCTCCTACTTCACCTCCCAACTGACTAGGCTCCCCCTGAGATTGAGCAGCCTGAGCAGCAGAAAAGTCTACTGGCTCATTCTGTCTTTGAGAGCTGGGATCATTGCCTTGGTTATCTTCATTATCATCATCCCTCGGCCGCTCTGCTTGATCACGGCATGATGTCTCCCCCTGAGCCTGTAAATTTTTCATTAACTGCTCAATTAGGGAGCGCATCGATCTTATCTCAGCCGATTGATCGGCTACAAAAGTCTTCATTTCTAAGTTCTCATCCTGAACTTTTTCCACAATCTTCTTCAAATCAGTATTTTCCTTATCAAGATCTGCGTTATGTTTCTGAATTTCACCGATTGCTGTCGTTAGGCCGAAGATTTGGATTTCTTGGAAGTCAACTCGAGCTTTAAGCTGCAAAAACCTTTGATTTTCTGTGTATGTGGACGAGGTTAATGGGATGGATTGAATTGGAGTTGTAATGATCGGCGATGGGATGTACAGTTCATCATGAGGTGGTGGTGGTGGAATGGTGGTTTGAGGGACCTGAGGTTGAGGAATTTGAGGTTGAGGAATTTCAGGTTGTTCTGCTGAAGCTGAAGTAGATCCTTGCATAAATCGATGACGCTTGGCCCTTTGCCTCGTCACTAATGGAGCGACCTCTTCTTCTTCAAAATCAGAGTCATCAGACTCTCGTGATGCTCGCCGCCTTGAAGCTTCTTCATTAATTACCACTAATCTAGATCCATAAGTCTCTATCCGAACTGTTGGTTCTCCAGATACGGACTCTGGAGATTCAACCTCTATCTCCTCCATATCGTCTGACTCAGTTGCTGACGATGACAAGTCATTACCAGTTTGTTCTGGTTCATATTCATCAACATTCCTTAAGACATCATCTTCTCCCTCTGGAGGCTCTAGCAATTCTCCAATTAATGCTGCAGATATTTCTTCATTGGCGTGAGGACCAGCTTCCAAAATTTCATGTAGTGTTTGACACAGTTGATCAGATTTAATTGGGATATTCGAAGGGCCCGCCTCTTGTACTTCTGGCTGTTGATTTGTAGAAGGCCTGGTTGCCTGAGTTTGACTCGCGGTAGCTCTTTGTCGTCTCCTTTGTGGCTGTGCACGTGGTTGTTGTTGTTGTTGTTGCGGTGGCTGTCTGGCTTGAACTTCCACTTCTCCTGCCCAGTTGGCATTATTCGGTGCTTCAAATTCCTGTCAAGTACAGCTCCAAACAACGGTCGCTCGACCGGAACCGCCAACCTTCCTCTGTGCGAGGAGCAATCAGCAAAAATCCTTTTATCCATCACAGCTACGCTTTGGATCTCATTTAGCTGCGGCAAATTCGGCAAGAAGTGCCTGATGAGCATCATTATGAAACGAGGATACAGCAGAAATTGTTGATGCTTTGGAGCCGTGATTTGATGAACGAACTCCGAGAAAAACATTTCCGAAAAGCTGAAGGGCCGATTATACACTAACGCGATCATCCCGGATTGGATATTCGAGACAATATAATCAAAACCGGCTTTCTTGGCTGCAAAACAAACCATAAACACATGAGCCAAAAATCTCCATTGGCCAATAAGCCCGCTCTTCATGTAAGATGTCTTCGTAACATCCAAGCTGTAACCCATTCTCTGAAAAGCTGCTTGCCTAATACTTAGGGAAAAGTCAATAGGCCCAGACTCTTCTTCCTGAGATCCTAGCTGCAAAACCTGACGCAGCATATCGGCAGAAAACACCAACGGTTGTCCTGCTATCCTTGTTCTCAGCACTGTCGGGGTGACAGAGCAATCCACCTGAAGATTATCATAGAACTGGCGAACATAGGGAATAACAATCTGAATATTATGAGACAATGCAAAAGCAATCCTAGATTCTACGAGGAAATCCATCATTTGACGAAAACGCTGCGCCTCAGGGATATGATGGTCATAGGGAATGACCATATTATGCTTCGGCACGTATACTCGAACAGCCATATCTGCACAATAGATTAAGTATTAGAATTATTAAAAATCAATAAACTTGCTTAAATTCAAATTTGTTTTATTTTGAACTTGTTTAAGTACAAAATCCAACACAGATGAATTTCTACAAGTTTAATTAAATTTAAATTGAATAATTCAAATAAGATGACAGATTCGAATTGACAGATTCGAAGACACCCTATTTCGAGTTTGATGACAGATTCGAATGTAATGGTCTTCTCGAGTTTACTGAGAAACTCGAGAATGTTCACGAACAGATTCGAAATGTCGTCGTCCAACTCTTCAACAAAACCCATGATTTTAACCATTTTGAACTTAGAAAATCACATACATTAGTCCAACTAGGTTCTAATCACTAATATTTGCCTTTAATTTGACCTTTTACCGTTCCAAACTTGGTAATTTTGAAAAATCCGATTTCGACCATGAAACCTTACAAAATTTGTGATTTTGACTTAGATGGTGTATTAAACTACTCAAATCTTGTACAACCCAGTTGATTATACCTAGATGTATTAGTAGAATCGAACACCCAAGTAAGAAACTCGACAAATTGTCGTTTTTGTGGAAAACGGTAGATTCGAGGAAGTAGATTCGAGATTGCCGGATAGATTCGAAGGAGTAGATTCGAAAACAGGTAAGAGTAATGACAATCACTGTTAACCTATTTATAACACCAACCTTCCAGTCTGTGGCCACTTTCGAATCTACTGACAAATTCGAGGTTTCCCAATTTCGAGTTTGTCCTAAACTCGAATTACACCAAACACTTAGAAAAATTTCGAAAGTTTTGAAATAACTTCAACTTTTTCAACCTTTTCAATGGTATTGTGTAACGGAATAAACTATGCCTAATCCTTTACCCGAAGCACAAGATTTTCACGCAGTGTTTATTTTATTCAACTGTGAATGCACCCTCAGTAATTTTTGACCCTTTTCCTAAGTTAAAAAATAAAATAAAATAAAATAAAATAAAATAAAATAAAATAAACTAAGATAAAATAAAATAAAATAAAATAAAATTTTTAAAATTTTGACCAAAAATTTAACTTAGACTTAAACTATATTTATTACAACTTACAATCTATGCTAAACGCTAAACAAAATATTTTTGATGAGTATAGCCAAAGAAAGGTTCAATCAGATAGCGATGTCACATACTCACTTTCAGTACTTAAACTTTCACACTTAGGAATTTTTGATTCCTTTGATTGTTTGTCGTGAAATACCCATTTAGCCGATTGTTGGTATTTACCCCTTTAAACATTCTACATTTCGGAATATCCCTTGGCATTTTTATTTATCATGAAATTATCTTACGTGACTCAGACATAGACATACTTTTATGATCAAGGCATACAGACAAAGTATCTAACTTGTTGGTATTTGCAAACTTTCTTTAAAAGACAAACATCGGACACAGGTCTGTATTTTCATACAACAAAGTGTCTTAGTCTGACTTAAGGTTTATTCTTAAAGCTAGCAAGACAGCGATGACAGGTCTGTACCGACGTACAATAAAGCGACGTATCTTGCCAACTCGAATCTAAACAGAGGCAACAGGTCTGTACTTACGTACAACAGAGTTACATGTTTTCGACTCTCAATTTTGTATGATTTTTCTATTCTTTCCATTTTAAGATGTATTTGATGTTGCCATACATCCCCAGAAAGTTTGCATACCTCATTTAGACTCAAAGTTTGTATGTCTTGTACATAAAAATTAAGACCTATTGGTCATACATCTAGGTTTAACGACACGTTTGACTTTTTCTTGAGTATTTCATTAGCCTTGAGATTCCCTATATGTATTATGCCTACCAACACATCAAACTAAAATAAAGTATAACACTTAGAATTTTAGGTGCATTATGTGTGAAAGGCTAAACACTTAGAGTTTGTAACGACTATGCTAATTTTCGTCACTTTGAACCTATGTATCTAAGACTTAACTCCTTTTCTGATTGTTATGACTGTGTTATCAGAAATGTGCTACTATGATAGTAGCCATAAACCGATCAGTTATAATACAAACGATTAAGTATAGCTGAAAACATCACCGATAATGGTTGAAACTTGTTTTGTAAAAAGGAGACGAGTTGACACTAAAATATGTTGGCACGATTTAGAGTAATGGAAAAGTTGGAATTAGTTGTGACAATTGGAATTACCTAAGGAAATATTAAAAATAACACTTGGTATTTCATGTAGAAATCTTTATGAAATCTTCACAACTGGTAATGAAGATTAGGCTGATTATACTGAATTAGAAATCAAGAAGGGTTAATATATGTTGAAAAGTCGGAATATATTATGAATATTGTAGTAATGAAGAATAAGAAACAAAGAGATTAAAATGGTACTAATACGTTGGAAGCATCATAAGGGAGCAAATCATACATGGGAAGTTAAGTCGGAAATGCTAAGGAAATATCCGCAGCTGTTTGAAGTCAAATAACTTCGAGGACGAAGTTAGAGCGTGGTGGAGCCCAGGTTGTAACATCCTCGAATTCAATTACTGTAATTCAGATCTATTTAAATGGATAAGTTATAATTAAGTTGAATTATGAGCAATTATTATGTATTTGGGAGATTTAAAAGTTTGTTGTTATTTTAAGAATATTTAGAACACTGAATTATTATTATTATGGAATATTAAGATTATAAAAGTTAGTAATGATAAAACTAAGAATAAATCAGTATTTTATGGAACCGGTTAAGTTGAAGGGTGAAATGTGCAAAATGGGAAAGATGGGAATAAAAAGGCCAAATATCTTTCATTTTCACATTTACTCTCTCTACACTCTCTCTCTCTCTAGAAACTCTCTCTACTTCTCTCTACGATATCTATCAAACCGACCGGCCGATTTTCGAGATTTATACGTTGTTGGAAAGACCTCGAGGAGTACTACAACAATCTACGGTTGGATTCTTGATTTCGTACGAATTGAGGTAAGAATCGACCCAATTAAGTTTATATATTTCGGTTTTGAAAACATGAATTTCGAGTTTATCATTTCTTGCATGAATAAAGCTAGTTTTGCTTGAGTTTTAACTAGAATATGATAGTGTATGTGTAATAGAATCAAACCTAGGTATAATACTTGACATATTCATGATTTTAGGCTTTGGAATGAAGGATTTAAGTTGTAGATATGAACAAACTCGAGAATGTCAAGAACACAGTCGAAATGCAAGAACAAACTCGATTTTGAGCTAAATTCGAGTATATATTCGAATCTAACACCAAGGAATTTGAATTTAAGTCCCTAAATTCGAATTTAGGTCCCTAAATTCGAATGACATTCGAATTTAACCATGGGGGGTTCGAGTTTAGCCTTAAAATCGAAGGGAAATTCGAATTTAGCCCCTAAAATTCGAATTTGATGCCTAAAAATTGAAACCCACTCTCTAAACTCGAATATTTTGAATGAAACACATAGACAACACATAAAATAACAAAATTTATTCAAAGGATAAGGTTTGAACTTGAGTTGGGTTCAAACTTAGTTATGGTTCGAATTTGGACATGGATCCGAAATGGGGGAGAAATATTGCAAAATTCATAAAAACTTGGTTTTATGGAATAAAACAATTATTGACACGAGGTATTGTTGCAACTAACTTAACAGGTCCCTTGTGGTGTTGTTTAACCCACAGTGGGGTACTTTGTGATCCGGTTGAAAGCCCGGGGAGAAATAAAATTTACTTGAAGTTTATAACGCACCCACTGTGAGTACCTTTGATTTTAGCATGTCTGCATCTATTTTATGTTTGCTATGCCTACTGAGGCATGTTGTTTCATTTTCGTTTGGCACTCTACTAACTTGCGTATATATATTGATGCACATTCATACTTGTTGCATGTCCTTTCTTTTGTTGTGCATTCTGTTGATGGACCTGCGTGGTCGCATCTGTACTCTGATGTTACTGTGCTATATGAGCCAAGAGTTTGACACCTCTATGGTCAGGATAGACAGTATGACATCCCCGATGGTATGTTTGCCTCAGTTTGGTGGGTTTATTAATGCCGAGTGTCAGCTCGAAGGGGCTGCGGGCTCGGGGTTGCGTACTTTGAGTACGTGTGGAGTATACGGTATGTGTTACCGCGGTTATTCTGGGTGGCATCATAAAGATTTGTAGAATGTGTAAAATCATATGGTATTCACTAAGCAATTCGCTTACCCTTTAGTTGTTGAATTTTTACAGGAAATGGAAAGTCTGCCGCGGGACCATCTAGCTAGGACGTTTATTGAAGTATTGAAGATCTCTACTGTTTACCTCGGTATTTGATTTAAGGAATCATTGTTGTAGTAAATTTTGGAACGATATAATATTACTGAGTCTGTAGACTTAGATTTTGGTACCTATGTAGTACTGTAGGATGATAGACTCTTTGGTATTATTTTATTTTGTATTTTATGCTTCCGCACTTTAATTAGGTAATCAGATCATTATGTAACCGTTTGATGATAATTAATCCTGGGTGAATGGAAAATGGTGGTTAATGTGGCAAGGGTGTAACATTTATGATCCTTTACATCTAGTAGACCTCTCTCGGGACGACCTGCAGAAGCTTCATGATCAGTCAATCTTCTTTGATGAAAATTGGAGGTCTGAGGGCAGAAAATATCAGAGAGTGGTTAATGTTTGTGTTGAGCAAGGATTACATTCAGGTAGTAACTTAAATAAGCCTAGTACTATAGATCAATGAATATCTACTAGAAGTTATCGTCAAGGGGCAGTCTGTTGGTACACATAGTGTGACGATAGCAGTCTAGTTTTGTAATAGATAGTCATATGTAATAGATAGAGATCTATTAATACAAATCATGATTGTTGTTCATATTTATGTCTTAAGTTCATGATTATGTATTGTGATTCATATTTGCATGATTAAGTTCATGGTTGTAAGATAAGATCATGAGGCTATGAACTTGTGGTGAATATTAAAAGTAAAAGGATTAAAAGAAAATAGAAAAAAAATAATGTTGGATTGTTGCTTTAAGTTCACGCGCGTGTGTGTGTGTGTGTTCGGCCATTTAAACCAAGGAAGAGAGAAAGGAGAAAAAGGAGAGAAAAGAGAGGAATTATAAAAAGAGAAGAAATTCTTTGTGAAGAAGAAGAAGAAATCTGAAAATTTTGGAAGACTCTTACGTTTTTGAAGATCCAAGAGGTACCAACTCTTATTTTTATAAATCTCTTACTTTTCTCTTCTCCCCACCATTTTCATATGAAGAAGATGAGAACTCAAATGGGTTTTTATGGAGATCCCTTAGAATTGGCTAGATCTTGAAAGAAAATGATGAAATATGTTAGATCCATTATTTAAAAAGTATATTATACAAATTTCTATGTATTTTGAGGGGTTTTTATGGAGATCTCTTAGAAATGGCTAGATCTTGAAAGAAGATGATGAAATATGTTAGATCCGTTATTTAAAAAGTATATTATACATGCTTCTATGTATTTTGATGAGTTTTCTTGAAGATCTCTTAGAAATCTTTAGATCTTCAAAAATAATGATGGAATATGTTAGATCCATCATTTGAAAGTATATTATGTAAGTTTCTATGTATTTTGGTGGGTTTATCTCAAAAACCCAAATTTGAGTTCATATGAACCCTAGGTAATCTAAAAAGATGAAAATGATGTTTTGGTGGTTAAAATGAGTTTAAATAAATAAATATATATATATATATATATATATATATATATATATATATATATATATATATATATATATATATATATATATATATATATATATGTATATATATATATATATATACATATATATATATATATATATATATAGGTATATGTATCTATATATGTATATGTATCTATATCTATATATATATAATATATATGTATATATATATATATGTATATATATATATATATGTATATGTATATATATATGTATATATATATATATGTATATATATATATATATCTATATATATTATATATATATATATATATATATATGTGTGTGTGTGTGTGTTGTGTGTGTGTGTGTGTGTGTGTGTGTGTGTGTGTGTGTGTGTGTGTGTGTTGGGAATGATTTTACAACTCTTTGTAATAAATATAGAAAAGTTTTGGTATTTTCGGCATTAAATCCGTAAGGCAGAAATTGCAACTCTTTACAACTCTTTATAAGCTATGAGACTTATAATAAATTATACTATGAACCTATGTGTATGGGTTTGACGGGTTAAAGTTCCTTGAAGATTATTACTCCTACTTTGACGACTGTAACTCGGTTTTGAGGCTGAGAGCTTGTTGTACACCACTGTGAGTTCTAGTATTAATGTATTTATATGCATACCATGAATTGTATGTTATTGCTTTCGTATTCATTCTTGTCATTTACATGCTTTGCCATCACATACATTATTGTTGTCATATAATCATTCGTTTGACTTCTCCGCTGAAACGGTAAGCCTGTGCGTGTGGTAACCTAGTGGAATCATAATGGTAAGCCTGTGTGTGGTAACCATTTTTGCTTGTAAAACGATAAGCCTGTGGTTTGTGGTAATCGTATGGCATCACTGTAAACTGCATATCGACAAGCCTGTGGTCTGTGGTAATCGAGCAGTAGATTGTAAACCCATTGTACGGTAAGCCTGTGTGTGGTAACCGCAATGTGGTAGCTTATTAGCCATTATTTGGCCTCCTGAGATTGTTAGTTAAATTCATGGCATTGCATGACATCATTCATATATCGCATGGTACTTTAATCTAGAAACTCACTAAACAACTTTGTTGTTTACCCGTTAGTTGATATTTCTTTTCAGGAACTGATAAGGGCAAAGGCCCGACTGGCCCAAACTGATAGACACTGATTGAAGCATGGTTAGGAGCTCCATATTTTGTTAATGATTTGGGTGGGAGTAGCACACTTCCATTTTGGACTTACGCGAATTAGTTAATGATTATTAATTCATTTGTAATCAATTTGATGATTTAACATTGTGACCCCAATTGCGTTACTCCGTGATTTCCGACACTCTGTGGTGTTATATGCAAAGTGTTTGGAATCACGCTGAAGATTATTACCGTATTTCCGCAAGTACTCTGTATAAATTAATGTATAATGGTATCAAAATACTCGTATTAGTTTTATGGGTGTTTCAAACGACTTTTAACTTTTTACCAATAATAAAACACATCAAATTAAATTTTTCTTTAACTTTAACTAATCATTACTTTAAAGAAACTAAATTATGAAAATCAAAATACAATCAAATAAGTTCATGATACAATTTTTTGTTTAAATTTTGTTAAAAATAAAGCAAATGCAATGTGTGTCTATAAAAGAAATAAAAAATATGTTTTCTATAGACATTAAAAAATAAAGATTATTTTGATGTGTCATATTTTCATTCATATCCGGGTTTTATAGGTATGATAGGGTCGACCATTTAAGTATAACATGACAACGTGAAACTCAAATCATTTTGTATAAGATGTCATAGGAAATATAATGAACACATTATGCTACATTGGTATTCTTTTTTGGATACTTAGTTCAATAATATTTGCTTTATTTATTTATTTGATAAATAAATAAATAATATTATAAATAATTATGATCTAATTATGGATAATTAGTTCTTTATTTATTTGATAAATAAAATGGTAATATTAAAAAGTTGCATCCGTTTATTTTATGAATAATTATATATAATTTGATAATTCAATTATTCAATCTCTAACAAAATTTGGATACAAATATAAATTATGAACTTGTTTGAACGTCATCTGATTTTCATAAATTTAAATGATATATTGTCATTCATAAAATAAAGGGATGTATCTTTCAAATATTACCATTTTTTTATTAAATAAATAAAAGACTAATTATCCATAATTAGATCATAATTATTTATTATTACTCATTTATTTATCACATAAATAAATAATGCAAATTTTGTTGTAATAAGTATCCAAAAAATAATACAAATATAGCATAATGTGTTCATTATATTTCTGTGACATTTTATAGAAAATAAATTGAGTTTCATGTTGTCATGTTACACTTAAATGGTCGCCTCTATCATACCCCTATAAGACTATGCATGAAAATATGACATATCAAAATTAGGAGTGTGCAAAAAAACATAAAACCAATCTGAAACCCGAAAACCAAAAAACCGGTACCAAAAAGCCAAATCGTTTGGACTTTGAATTTTCAAAAACCAAAAATTTCGGCTTGGTTTTGGTTTGGATATCAAAATAAACCGGAAAAAAGCAAACCGAACTGAAGTTTTATAATTTTAAAACTTATAAATATACTCTTCATTCGTTACATTTCTTCATTTATGTTTTTTTATTGAAAGTTTAACTTTTCAATGTCTAAATTTCATATGAGACTAAAACTCACTTTGAATATTATGATGATTATTATTGTTGTATTATTATTGCATTTGTATGTTGTCATGGTTTTGAATGATAAAATGATTTAATGTCTAAATTTTATTTGTGAAAGAATGCATTAAGTGTTATATATTTTGATTTTATATATCCATATATATGTTTATTCCAATATTATATATATATATATATATATATATATATATATATATATATATATATATATATATATATATATATATATATATATATATATATATATATATATATATAATCAGGTTCATCAGCGTACCTGTAAGATTCCAGCGTACCCAGCGTACCCTTATGTGAATGATCATTCACATATATTTTTTTTGAATAGACGTGTATAAGACAACATTATAAGACTTTTTTTCAAAAGAAGCAACATCATAAATCTTGTGAATGGTAAAAAAGATCATGTGAATGGTCATTCACACCATTCACATTGTGTGAAATGACCATTCACATGGATGACCATTCACATCAATATGCATTGAGCATTCACATAATTTTTAAGGACACAGAAAGTGTGAATGTATGTGAAATTCATATATCATGTGTATAACATTAGATTAAACATGGTTATGAGAAAAAAAATTTAAAAAAAAGTTTTTTAAGGTCGGTACCTTCGGGTGCACTTGATTTCGAGAGGTACCTTTTTGAACTGACTCTATATATATATATATATATATATATATATATATATATATATATATATATATATATATATATATATATATATATATATATATATATATATATATATATATATATATATCTGTGTGTGTGTGTGTGTTGGTTTTAGAAAGAAAGAATTGAAATTGAAAACCATGACAAAGAAAAACCGAAACCAAACTGAAATCGAAATAAAAACCAAAAAATCAAATCGTATAAAATCCAAACTGAACGATTTCTTGAATATAGAAACCGATGTTTCGGTTTGGTTTTTGGTTTTCCCAAAAACCGATCCATGCTCACCCCTAATCAAAATAATCTTCTTTTTTTAATGTCTATAGAAAACATATTTTTTATATTTTTATAGGCACACATTGCATTTGATTTATCTCTAACAAAATTTAAACAAAAAAATTGGATTATGAACTTATTTTTTTGTGTTTTCGATTTTCATAAATTTATTTTTTTTAATAATGATTAGTTAAAGATAAATAAAAATTTAATTTGATATGTTTTTATTATTGGTAAAAAGTTAAAAGTCGCTGCTATTATTGGTAAAAATATAAAACGTTGTTGCTATTATTGGTAAAAAGATAAAAGTTGTTGGTATTAATGGATGGTAACCTGCTATAGCAGGTTTCCAGGTTAAAAGCTGGTATAATCGGTAAAAAATATAAAAGTTGTTGCTATTAATGATAAAAAATAAATAATATTGGTATAAACGGTAAAACTACAAAAAGTTGTTGTTATTTTTGGCATATAACCCTTTTATAATATTATAATTTGACTGATTAGTAAACCAATTACATGTAAAAACATGTAGTTAATTAATAATGACACCTATAGAAATATAAAATGTAAAAATTAAATCCTATAAAAAAGTACAATGTATAAATGATGATGACATTTATATGTATATATATATTCTTTTAAGATTATAATGAATGTTTATTTTTTAGCATTTTTATATCAGAGGTTTTGAGATTCTGAGTTTATATATATATATATATATATATATATATATATATATATATATATATATATATATATATATATATATATATATATATATATATATATTTAGGTTCAAAAAGGTACCTCTCGAAATCAAGTGCACCCGAAGGTACCAACCTTAAAAAACTTTTTTAAAATTTTTTTTTCTCATAACCATGTTTAAATTAATGTTATACACATGATATATGAATTTCACATATATTAACACTTTCTGTGTCCTTAAAAATTATGTGAATGCTCAATGCATATTTATGTGAATGGTCATCCGTGTGAATGGTCATTCATGTGAATGTGAATGGTGTGAATGACCATTCACATGATCTTTTTTTACCATTCACAAGATTTATGATGTTGCTCCTTTTGAAAAAAAGTCTTATAATGTTGTTTTATACATGTCTATTCAAAAAAAATATATGTGAATGATCATTCTTATTAGGGTGCGCTGGGTACGCTAGAATCTCATAGGTACGCTGATGAACCTGATTTTATATATATATATATATATATATATATATATATATATATATATATATATATATATATTTGTTTAGATTCAAATGAGTATCATTTATAATGCACCGCATTAGAAGATACCAATCTAAAAAGTACTTTTTTGAAGTTTTTTTTATAAACATGTTTTATTTAACATTACACAAATGATATATAAAATTCACGAACATTCACACAATCTAAGTGCATGAATCATACATCACATAAATACAAGTTCACATATATGCAAAGTTATGTAGGTGTACGTTCACATCATTTTTTAGGAGTTAATAGATATGAATGTATGTGAAATTTACATATGATCTTTATAATGTTAATTAAAACATGTTTATGAAAAAATATTCATTTTTTTTAAATGCGGTACCTTCTAGTGCGCTACATAATGAGTAGTACTCTCTCGAAACATATTCTATACACACACACACACACATATATACATACATATATATACATTCATACATACATATACATACATACATATACATACATACACATATATATATACACACGCACACATATATACATACATACATACATGTATGTATGTGTATATGTGTGTAGGGGCAGACCTAGTTATATAAGTGGGGTGTCACTCGACACCGATAAATTTTGAAACTACTGAGTTACGTATTCTGACACCCTTGCCACATTAACCACCATTTACAATACACCCAGGATTAATCACCAACATACAATTACATAATGATCTGAAAGCTTAAATAAAGTGCGGAAGCATTAAAGTACATGAATCAAAAATAATACAAATGTTTTAAACACCCTATGGTGCTACAAGGTTCCCATACTAAGTCTACATACTCAATTCATTATTACAAAATCCAGATACATAATCATTTTTCATAATTCAACTTAATTACACAAAAATTCATCTGATTATCCCAATTACAATAAATTAAATCCGAGGATGTTACATCATGGGCTCCACCACGCTAAAACTTCGTCCTCGAAGTTACTTGGATACAAACAGTTGCGGATACTTCTTCATCATTTCAGACTTAGTTTCCCAAGTACAATTCGCTCCCTTATGATGCTTCCAGCGTAAGCACCATCTCTATCTCTTTACTCCTTAGCTTCTTTACTTAGTATCTAAAACACACTCCGGCTCTTCAACATACCGAAGCCTTTCATCAATCTGCAGCTCAGTGTGATCGGCCCAATCCTCATTTCCGGTAGTGAATGACTTCCTGACATTCCCCACATGGAACACCGGATGTATGCCCGACATCTCTTCAGGCAACTCCAAACGGTAAGACTGATTCCCCACTTTCTCGGAAATCTTGAATGGCCCAACAAATCTCAGAGCCAACTTTCCTTTCTTTACAAAACGAGTAACACCCCTCATTGGTGATACTTTCAGATATACCCAATCATTCACCTCAAAGTTGATTGGCTTGTGTCTTCTATCGTGATAACTTTTCTGGCGATCCTGGGCCGCTTTCATGTTCTGTTGCACCAACTGTATCTTCTCATTTGTCTCCTGCAACAATGTCGGCCCAACAATCGATGTTTCTCCAGTTTCTCTCCAACACGTAAAAGTCCTACACCTTCTCCCGTATAAAGCCTCGAACGACGCCTTCTTTATTGTCGCGTGACAACTGTTATTATATGAAAACTCTATCAACGGCAAATGGTCGTCCCAGTTACCACCGAGATCTAATACGCACGACCGCATCATATCCTCAAGTGTAAGGATGGTCCGTTCACTCTGACCATCGGTTTGCGGACGATAAGCCGTACTCATCGCGATCCTCGTTCCTAATCCTTCTTGCAAAGCCGACCAAAAGTTGGAGGTGAAGCGGCTATCACGATAAGATACTATAGATTTAGGCACTCCGTGTCTAGATATGATCTCGCTCATGTAAATCTGAGCCAATCTTTCCAATGAATAACTTTCCCTAATCGGTATAAAGTGAGCCGACTTAGTCAATCTATCAACAATTACCCATATCGCATCGTGTTGACGCCTAGTCTTTGGCAGCTTAGTAACAAAGTCCATCGTGATGTGTTCCCACTTCCATTCCGGAATGGGAAGTGGTTGCAGACTGCCATATGGTTGCTGGTGTTCGGATTTCACAAGCCGGCAAGTCCTGCATCCCTCCACATACTGACCGATATCCTTCTTCAATCCCGGCCACCAGAAGTCCGCTTTTAGCTCATTGTACATCTTTGTGCTCCCGGGATGTACAGAAAATTTCGATTGATGAGCTTCCTCTATTATCACTTTTCTCATACCGCCAAACTTCGGCACCCAGATCCTTCCATATACACCTTTTAGTCCCGAATCACTTGTTTCCATTATCTTCTTCTGTACTCGAATATCCTCAGCACCAACATTTTCTTCTTTCAAAGCTTCCTCTTGAGCGGCTTTAACATCATCAATGATTGTGGAAGTTAATATTGTAGACGTCATCATGTAACAACAGTCCTTAGAATATGCTTTGCGACTCAAAGCATCGGATACCACGTTAGCCTTTCCAGGATGGTACAATATTTCACAATCGTAGTCCTTAATAAGTTCCATAGACCTACGTTGTCTCATATTGAGCTCCTTTTGACTGAAGATATATTTCAAACTCTTATGGTCTATATACAGTTGAAACTTAGTTCCATACAGATAGTGCCTCCATAATTTTAATGCAAAAGTGACAGCAGTCAATTCCAAATCGTGAGTCGAATAATTCTTCTCATGCTGCTTTAACTATCTCGAGGCATATGCAATTACTTTCCCGCGCTGCATCAGTACAACACCTAACCCCAACCTCGATGCATCCGTGTAAACCTCAAAATCCTCATTGCCCTCCGGTAGAGCAAGTATCGGCGCTTCACTTAATGTCTTCTTCAAGATCTCGAAAGCCTATTGCTGCACAGTTTCCCATACAAACAGTGCATTCTTCTTCGTTAATGCAGTCAAAGGAACTGCAATATTCGAGAAGTCCTTTATAAACCTCCTGTAATACCCCGCCAGCCTAAGAAAACTTCTGACTTCTTTAGCTGATCGAGGCGGTTCCCAGTTCTTTATCGCTTCCACTTTAGCTGGATCTACAGAAATTCCAGCTCCAGAAATCACATGTCCCAAAAATTGAATTTGTTGCAGCCAAAACTCACACTTTGAGAATTTGTCATACAACTTCTCCTTTCTCAACAATTCCAGTAATTCCCTTAGATGATCAGCGTGCTCGGCCTCTGACTTGGAATACACCAAAATGTCATCAATAAACACTATTACCGATTTGTCTAACATCGGTCTGCATACCCTGTTCATCAGATCCATGAAAACAGCCGGGGCGTTGGTTAACCCAAAAGGCATAACCAGAAATTCGTAATGCCCATACCGAGTTCTGGATGCTGTTTTAGGCACATCATCTTCTCGTACCTTCAACTGATGATATCCCGACCTCAAGTCAATCTTAGAAAACACACTTGCCCCATGCAATTGATCAAACAAGTCATCTATCCTCGGTAACGGATACTTGTTCTTAATTGTCAGCTTATTCAACTCACGGTAATCGATGCACATCCTCATCGTGCCATCTTTCTTCTTAACGAACAATACCGGAGCTCCCCACGGAGATGAACTTGGTCGAATGAAGCCCTTATCCAACAACTCCTGGAGTTGCGTCATCATCTCTTTCATTTCAGTAGGAGCAAGGCGATACGGAGAACGAGCTACCGGTGCAGCTCCAGGGATCAATTCAATTCGGAACTCCACTTGTCTCTCAGGCGGCACGCCAGACAAGTCTTCCGGAAACACATCCGGGAATTATGATACAACGGGCACATCGGCCACAGTCTTCTTCTCAGCTTTGGCATCAATAGCATATGCCAAATATGACTCACAACCCCTTGCAACAAGCTTTCGGGCTTTTGCAATGGTTAACAAACACAGATCCCCGCTTCTCCTATCTCCGTATATACAGATCTCACGCCCCTCCGGAGTAGTTATCTTTATCATACACTTCTGACAGACTATATGGGCTTCATTCTCTATCAACCATTCCATTCCGACTATCACATCAAACTCGCTGAATTCGATCGGAATCAGGTCCAAATTGAAGACTACATCTTCAATCACTAATGTACAGTTACGGTATACACGATCTACTTTGACTAGAGTGTTGCTAGCAGTTTCTATGTCAAGTATAGCAGACAACTTAGATAGAGGCATAGACAGTTGTTGTGCAAACATGGTAGATACAAAAGATCTATTGGCACCCGAGTCAAATAATACTCTTGCGGGCATAGAGTTGACGATAAACATACCACTAACCACCTCCGGGTTTTCCTTGGCCTCCTCCGCCGTTATCTGAAAAGCTCGGGCTGGTGCCCTTTGTGGCTGGCTCCAGCGGTTGACTGAATCACCACTAGATCCTTCAGAAGATCGTGTTGTAGTTGGAGCGGCAGCAGCTGGATCATTCTTTCTACAATTTCTACTGTAATGCCCCCATACACCACACTTATGGCAGGTATCAGCTTTCCTTGGGCATTCAATCTGAAAATGACCCAACTCCCCACAGCAAAAACAGGCACGACCATTAGGGCACTTGCCGAAGTGTTCCAAGTGACACTTATTACAATACCGCGGTTCTGTGTTGATGGAGTACGCACGACCACGACCAGAAGACCCAGATGATCTATGATAAGACTGTTGAGGCGAATACTGTGACGAGCGAGAAGATCCCGAGTATCCTCCCTCACGCTGGCGCTTCGGCGGTGACGGCTGTGTTGGGTTTGTGGAAGCAGCAGCACACCCAATTGAGTAACCCGACATAATCAGAATTTGCTCTACATTTCTGGCAGCCTAAAGTAAGCCAGCAAATGCAGTGTAGCGCACGTTGCTCATAATTCTCCTAATCTCAATATCCAAACCAGCCTCGAATCTGGTTACTTTCCTTTCTTCGGTATCAACTTGATGAGGCGCAAACAAACTCAGCCTCGTGAACTCCACAGCATACTGGGACACAGTCTTAGTCCCCTGCATCAACGTCATAAACTTTGCCTCAAGTCTTCGGCGCTCATCAACCGGATAGTACTGCCGAGTGAATAGGTCAGTGAACTCAGCCCAAGTCATAACAGACACTTTTTCCAAGGTTAAGGAATTAACCATGGAATTCCACCACATAATCGCGTATTTGGTGAACATAGCAGTAGCATACCGAACCATGTCCTTCTCAGCACAATCGCTGATTCGGAATGTCCGTTCAGTTGCCGTTATCCATTCAAGTGCAGCAACAGCATCACCCAGTCCATTAAACTCGACGGCCCCATTTCCTTTGAAGTCCTTAAATCGACAACCTTTGGGCTTATTAGATGACCTAGTGTTGTCATCTCGTTCATCATTGTTGCCCTCTTTTTCCTTGTTCTTTCTCTTGTCTTCTCTTCTCTTAGCTTCGGCCTCATCTCGAGCCCGAAACTGATCTTGAATCATCTTATTCTGCTCAGCCATCATGGCTAGTATCATTTCTCTTGTTTCTTCGGGTGTCATTCCTCCTCCGGACATGTTCTTAAATTTAAATCATATAACTTGTTTAGTAACATGTCATTTATTTAGAGACACCTCTCATTGTCCCATATGAAAGTCAATCTCCTATGACTACTAGATCGTAGCCTATCTTAGTTCAGATCATTACTTAAAATCACTACATATCATCACTTAATGTTTGAGACCAAGACCTCACAGACACTTGAATCTCAAACTACTGCTCTGATACCATCTCATGTGACACCCTTGCCACATTAACCACCATTTACAATACACCCAGGATTAATCACCAACATACAATTACATAATGATCTGAAAGCTTAAATAAAGTGCGAAAGCATTAAAGTACATGAATTAAAAATAATACAAATGTTTTAAACACCCTATGGTGCTACAAGATTCCCATACTAAGTCTAAATACTCAATTCATTATTACAAAATCCAGATACATAATCATTTTTCATAATTCAACTTAATTACACAAAAATTCATCTGATTATCCCAATTACAATAAATTAATTCCGAGGATGTTACATGTATGTATAAAAAAAACTCGAGTGACACCTAAGATTTTTTTAAGTGACACCTACGAAAAGTTTATAAAATTATTATATACATTTCTAATTTATATATTTGTTGCTTTTATTACTCAAATTTATTGAAATATTACTGAGTTTTAATCATTAAAATTAAAATGAAGTCTAATAAATAATAACAATAAAAATACACAACCAGCCCAAAAGATATTTAAAAAAGCCTAAAAGATATAAGAGAAAGCTCAAAAGATTTGTTGAAGGTAACGATTATTTTGTTGGTCGCAACCGCAACAAGTGAGAAATGTTTTTCTGTAACGAAGTTGGTCAGGTATGATTTGCGCAATTCTGTTGGTGATGATTCTAGGAACACTCGTTGCATTTGTTGTATTGAGTAAAAATTACTTGTTGATATTTTGAACGAAGATGATGACAAGATTTTAAAAGATGAAGACTCGAATGTAACAGTTATAAAACTTTAAGACTGACGGTACTTATTGCTTTAAGTTTTAATGGTATTGTACTATGTACATTTTTTTAATTGGACAAAACTTGTTATTTGATAATTTTGTGTTGGCAACCCGTTTCGATGATACGATCCATCTTAGAAAAAATTTCAAAATCTAAGTATTGATCGAACTTACTCTAAAAAAGTGACACCGATAATAAAGTTTTCTGGATCCGCCCGTGTGTGTATATATATACATATACATATATATGTATGTATATGTATATGTATATGTATGTATGTATATATATAGGATGTATGTATGTATATGTATGTAGAGGTCAAGATTTATATACACTACTAGAAAATACGTTATTACCGAGGGACGAATCCCTCGGTAATCCCTCGGTAACGTAATTTACCGACGGTTTGCCGAGGGCCGGTATCGGTTACAAATATCTGGTCGGTAACGAGAATTACCGACGGATTTACCGACGGAAATATGTTACCGACGGATTACCGAGGGTATGATCACCGACGGAACACCGACAGAATTTACCGACGGATTAGCGAGGGACGATATTACCGACGGATTAGCGAGGGACGATATTACCGACGGATTAACGAGGGACTATATTACCGACGGCTTAGCGAGGGACACCATTGCCGACGGATCAGCGAGGGAATTTCCTAGAGATTTATTTACCGACAGATTTATGAGGGAACACATTACCGACAGATTTCTGAGGGATTACCGAGGGCTAATGTCCCAAATATGTAAACTCAATGCTAATTAATCTAATTAGCAATGACTGCAAGTTTGGGCTAAAATTAAAGTTACAACAACCATATAAAATAATAAATTCATTTAGCAACAATCTAAGAAATCACAATGTTGTAATCCAAGGAAAATTATATATAAGAAGATCTGTTTTGATATAATAATTTTCATATTCATCCATTTACAAAGAAAAACTCAACAAAGACACATCCAAAAGATTGTTTACATTAAGTACACTAATCCTTCACACGATCATATTTACTCTACAAAGTATATCTTGAGTTTATACCTGAAAATAAAAAACAAATCACCTTTGTGAGGTATGAGAGAAGTATCAATCAAAACATGTCACTACTACAATTTACAAGTCCTAAAAATGGTCTTGAGTTTATGGACAACATACCTGCAATATTGAAAAGGATGTCTTTTGAATTCTGAAGTAGCAACGCCAACTCCCCTCCTCTTTCCTATATTAAGAGCAATGAACATAAAAATTCTCATGTTAATAAATTGTTTACGAGTAAAAGTATCCGAAGAGTAAATGTCTTATGGTCATAAACTTCGATTGTTATGATACATGTTAATCATGTAGTTGCACAACAACTTTGGTATATAATACTAATATGACATAATTTATTAATTGATCCAAATTTTCTATAGCTAGAAACAATTATCACTAGATTGAATTGAATTTCCCTTGGTTAGAACTAGAACCAGCAATTATGTCATTAAACCCATTTATGAGAGTCTAGTATGCAGCATGTACATATGAAGTTAACAGTGGCCATTGATCCAAAAAAGATGAAAGAAAAAACCATAACCAAGTTGTAATAAAACACAATTAGCAAGTAAAACTAGTGGCCATTGAATGAGGTCCAGTTAAGATGTGTCCAGTATGACATAATTAATAGATCCATTCCAAAACAACCATAACAAAAGGCATGTAGAAATCAATAACAAGTAGCAATAAAAGTTAATGAAGGGATATATCTACCAAAGAATTGTATAGGTGAAAGAAAAAAGAAGTTCCATTAAGCTTTAATAAGATGCATGACATGCTCTGTCCACAACATGTCCTAAGCCATGGTGTCATTCAAGAAAAGCAGATGAAATTGAAATCCATAATAAAATATTCTTAAAAGATTGAACAACAGAACAAGTCATTAAAAGTTTGAACCAAATAGGCATATGAAAACAGAGATAATATTGGGAAAAACCGAAACAAGTCGTTAAAAGATTGAACAACGCCTTGTTGAAGCACTTTCATCAAGTAAGTCAAAGGCATAATCCAGACTGACTTTACGGTTCAACCCCTGTTTTCGTGGACAGTAGAGATAAACAAAATTTGGCTAGGCCAACTAACCAAAACCACAAGTAATATAGAGATTCCAAATTATAGAGCAACATCCAGTTAGGGCATTTTGTCAAACACTTGAAAGGCATTATGACCACATAATAGACCAACATCCAGTTGGGGCATTTAACCATGTTATAATACTTGTCCAAATTATAGACATCACATGATGCATAGATGATTGAACAGCTTGTTCATCAAACAAGTGAGAAAACAAGAAACTTTCAAGAACATAAACTATGTATAATAGACCCATACATATAATAATGTAATACGGTTAACAATAAAGAAGCAAAGGGATGAATAAATTAATGTCATTACATTTCAGACTTCAAGAGAGGCCTTTCCACAAGTGAGCCACAACCCTCGATAACTCAAGTTATGGGCATAACTTCACAAAACATGAAGCTGATTCATATACAAAGATAAAGAAATCATTCATAAAAAGAAAGTAGAATCCAAACCCTATGTAGAAATCGAACCTCCCATGGCTCAAAAGTGGCTTCACGATTAGGCTCTGGTGGGCTTCGACGGTGACTTTGACAAATTAGGGCTCCATCTCTATGAACCAGAGGAGACGATGAGTGCACTAGGTTTGGCGAGAGAATGAGGGAAGAGATGGGGGCATCGTCGTATCAGAGAAGAAGAAATCGTACTTGTTCTTGTAGAAATCTAAGAGGAATCGTGTTGGTTGTCGGCGGAGGGGGAAGAAGTACGTGATGGTTGTCGGCGGAGCAAGTGAAGCGATGCTGTGCAGGAGGGTAGCTGGTAGATCGATTTGGGACATAGGAATGAAATGAGGGGGAATGAGAGATGAAGTAAGGAAGTCAAGAATTAGGGATAGGATGGAGGGAGTCAAACGGCGGGAATTGAAAATTTGGGGTGGGAAACATTTTATTTTTCAATGATAGAAAAGAAATGTGTGTCTTGCATGTAAATAATTTAAAATTTCATAAATAATAATTCATCAAAAATATTAACATAGATAATATTTGGTCATATTAGTGCAACAATATCTTTTCAGTTATTAAGATACGAAATAATAAATTATTTAAGGGTTTAAGAGGTTTAAATGGATAAAAGTAGGGATGCTCATAAAAATCCAAATCCGAACATTCGAAATAAAAATACGAAAATCTAACCAGAAATTATCTTCCGAAAATCTAATCTGAAATTTTGGATATCCGAATAAATTCCAATTTGATATTTGGATATCCAAAAATCCAAAAAAATTTAAAATTTTATATATCTTTAGTATTGATTATTTACATAATATTGAGTATGCATTGCTAATCTAATGTATATTTTTATAGTTTTATCTTGGTATTATAGATTTATTAATTAATATTTTATATATTTTAGTTTTTTTAATATTATTAGTCGTTTTGAGGAAAACAATTCCGGATACATTTAGGTTCTAATTGATTCAATAAATCTAATATGTATTTAGTTTTTCGGGATGTTGAGACTCAACATGTATTTAGTTTTCATATTATTTAATAACATATTATAGTGGGTAATATTAGGCATTGATAAACATTGTTTGTTATTTAAGTAATTTATTATACGTGAACCATTGACAGTAGACATGAGATAGGATTACTGAGTGAATTGTGGGCCTTTGGGCATTTGTTATGATTATGATTTTTTGAAACCATAGCAGACAATGAATCATAGAATCAATTATCAAGCAGACAACGAATCATAGAATCAATCGAACAAACCATAGCAAGTCTACATTATTCAACTCGTCATCGATTTCAAAGTGTTGCTGTGTTGATCGATTCAAATTGTTGTTGACTTGCTCTATTATACACTTTGTTTCAGTGAAACAGTTGATTAGTTGATCGATTTCACGTTTGATAGCATTATTTGCCGATTGCAATTGCCTTCAATGTGCACTTAGTATCATAACAAGTTATAATGGATCATGTTGGCCCTTAACAAACATTAGTTGTTACTATCATGTTACAGTGAGTCATTTAAGCCTTAACAAGTAATTATTTTTCATGTAGGTAATTAGAACATGTTATAAAAGGGTCGTCAGACGTTAACTAACATTAGTGATTCTTATCAGTTTATAATAAACTAATTTATGTCATAACATATTATAGCGGGCCATGTTGGGCCTTGACAACTACTAATTGTTCATTTAAATTCGTAACAAGTTATAAAACGTATTGTTCATTTAAATGAATCATGTTGGACCTTAACATATAGGTCATAACATGTTGTATATAGGCCCACATTAGGCGTTAATAAACATAAGTTGTTTCTTTCAGGTAATAACAAGTTATAATGGTTCATATTGAGCATTCACAAATACTTATTGTTTATAAACGTCATAATAGGTTAGAACGGGAGGTTATGTTAAATATTAACAACTACTTATTGTTAATTTGTTGTCACAACAAGTTTATAATGGGTCATGTTGGATTTTAAAAATCATTAGTTGTTCTTATAAGTTTATTGTAAGTCATATTGGGTCTTAACAATTATCAGTTGTTCTTAGCATGTTACAACATGTTATAATGAATCATATTAGACTTTGACAACACTTATTGCTCATCTAAGTCATAACAAGTTATAAGTCATGTTGGACTTTAAGAAAACTACTAATTATTCATTTAATATTAATACAAGTTATATTAAACATTGTCTGGCGCTAACAAATACTAGTAATTATTATAATGTTATAACAGTCTATAGTCGACCGTATATATGGATTACGTACATACATATTATTTGTTTAAATAGTAACTCATTACCTATTAATATCAACCGAATACAACTAATTTATATTGTTCGTTGCTAACATGTATATGGACGTGTGTATATGAATTGTATTCATATTTAATGATCTATTTTTTTAGAAAATGGGAAACACAATGTTTCTGAGGGATTACGGAGGGTTTACCGACGGAATTACCGAGGGATTACCGACAAAAGACATATCGAGGGCATACCGAGCCCTTGTATTAACCTATTAATCTTATTGGATCCTATAGATTTTATTAAATCCTATGAATTTGTCGAATCTTACGAATCTTATTGAATCCTATGCATCTTGTTGTAAAAACTACTATGAATCTTTCGAATGTTTTGAATCTTGTTGTAGACACTTCTATGAACCTTTTGAATTATATGAATCATGTTACAAACACTTGTTGATATATATGAATGATTATATGTATTTTATTTGTTCACAACGTTCACAAAGATAACTTGTTCACAATGTATCTCATCCCTACATATATATTATTTGTTTAAAAAGTAACTCATTACCTATTAATATCAACGAATACAACTAATTTATATTTTCGGTTCTAACATGGACGTGTGTATTTGAATTGTATTCATATTTAACGACCTATTTTTCTAGAAAATGGAAAACACAATGTTTCTGAGGGATTACCGAGGAATTACCGAGGATTTACCGAGGGATTACCGACAAAAGACATACCGAGGGCATACCGAGGGAATGTTACCGACGGATTACCGACGAATATTTTACCGAGGGATTTCCGAGTGTTTACCGAGGGAATGTTACCGACGGATTCCCGAGAGACGTGTTTACCGACGGATTACCGACAACAAATTTATCCGTTAGTAATCCCTCGGTAAACTCTCGGTATTAGCGACGAAATAGCGAGGGAATGTTTCCGTCGGTAATTCCGTCGGTATACCCTCGGTAATCCTTCGGTAATTTGCATAAACACAATCCGTCAGAATTTTGTCGGTAACCCGTCGGTAATACCGAGGGATTTTTTCCGTCGGAAATTCCGTCGGTAAAAGTCAACATGTTATAATGAATCATATTAGACTTTGACAACACTTATTGCTCATCTAAGTCATAACAAGTTATAAGTCATGTTGGACTTTAAGAAAACTACTAATTATTCATTTAATATTAATACAAGTTATATTAAACATTGTCTGGCGCTAACAAATACTAGTAATTATTATAATGTTATAACAGTCTATAGTCGACCGTATATATGGATTACGTACATACATATTATTTGTTTAAATAGTAACTCATTACCTATTAATATCAACCGAATACAACTAATTTATATTGTTCGTTGCTAACATGTATATGGACGTGTGTATATGAATTGTATTCATATTTAATGATCTATTTTTTTAGAAAATGGGAAACACAATGTTTCTGAGGGATTACGGAGGGTTTACCGACGGAATTACCGAGGGATTACCGACAAAAGACATATCGAGGGCATACCGAGCCCTTGTATTAACCTATTAATCTTATTGGATCCTATAGATTTTATTAAATCCTATGAATTTGTCGAATCTTACGAATCTTATTGAATCCTATGCATCTTGTTGTAAAAACTACTATGAATCTTTCGAATGTTTTGAATCTTGTTGTAGACACTTCTATGAACCTTTTGAATTATATGAATCATGTTACAAACACTTGTTGATATATATGAATGATTATATGTATTTTATTTGTTCACAACGTTCACAAAGATAACTTGTTCACAATGTATCTCATCCCTACATATATATTATTTGTTTAAAAAGTAACTCATTACCTATTAATATCAACGAATACAACTAATTTATATTTTCGGTTCTAACATGGACGTGTGTATTTGAATTGTATTCATATTTAACGACCTATTTTTCTAGAAAATGGAAAACACAATGTTTCTGAGGGATTACCGAGGAATTACCGAGGATTTACCGAGGGATTACCGACAAAAGACATACCGAGGGCATACCGAGGGAATGTTACCGACGGATTACCGACGAATATTTTACCGAGGGATTTCCGAGTGTTTACCGAGGGAATGTTACAGACGGATTCCCGAGAGACGTGTTTACCGACGGATTACCGACAACAAATTTATCCGTTAGTAATCCCTCGGTAAACTCTCGGTATTAGCGACGAAATAGCGAGGGAATGTTTCCGTCGGTAATTCCGTCGGTATACCCTCGGTAATCCTTCGGTAATTTGCATAAACACAATCCGTCAGAATTTTGTCGGTAACCCGTCGGTAATACCGAGGGATTTTTTCCGTCGGAAATTCCGTCGGTAAAAGTCAATTTTCTAGTAGTGATAAACCACAACACATTCTACCAAATCATCATATACTTCTACTCTTACTTCAACTTTTCATTATTCCCAAATGTCTCATCCGGCGACTTTCCTCCTCCTCTTCCTCGTATCTCTTCCACTCCTATCCACCGCCGCCCCATCCACCGCCTACGATATGCTCGTACAGTATGACTATCCGTCATCTTTACTTCCCTTAGGATCCACGGGCTTCACTCTCAATGAAAACACCGGAAACTTTGAGGTGTACTTTGCTCAAACATGCTATTTCCACAAATCTCCCAATGGTTGGGTCCGTTATTTCAAATTCGAAACCACCATCACTGGAACAATCAGCACAGAAAAGATCACCAACTTGAAAGGTGTCTATATCGACTCGTCTTGGCCTGGCGAAACTTGGCAAAGTATCGATGAGGTTCAACATGTTAAATCTAATTACGGCAGCGATGACTTGTGGTTCTACATGGGGTCATTTGGGGTGGGATTTTTCACTTATCAGTTCACTGAGTCTCCTCAATGTGAATCGGGTACAGATTATCATAAAATTATGTGAAAGACGAATTAAGATGAAGAAGATCGAGGATGGGTTTGCTTTCGTCGTTATGATTAATAATAAACTAGCTTATCAACCTGTGTGTTATATATACACAAGTATGTACGATCAATAAGTGTTATATATCATGATGCATATGTAAACTCAAAATATTATTTTAAATATAATATCAAATTATATAGTAAGTATCAATGTTAAACTAATACGAAATTATATTGCACCGTTTTGAAATTATTAGTATTCGGGGTGTTCATGGATGGTTAACCGAAACCGAAATTGTATTTCGGATGGCTAACGGGAGATATCGGTTTGAGGATTTCGTTAACCTAAACCTAAACCGAAAAAAAAGGGTTAACCAACAATGGGTTAACCGGTTTTTAGGTTCAGTTATTCGGTTAACCAATTAACCATTTTTTATTTAATAAATTATTATTTAAATTAAAAAACTCCAGTAATTAGTTTCTAAAAACTTCAAAAGTCCAAGATAATAAAAGCGAGCAATAAGATTACAAATCATCTATAAAAAATCTTTAAACGATTGAACAATGTATTTTATAATCTAATAGACAAAAAAAAAAGTTTATGATATTTTTTAAATTAATTGTTCTAATGTTGTCTTGGATTTAAAAATTAATGTGGACTAATAGATGAGTTAAAATTTTATAAATTATTGAGATAAACGTTAATATTTATAGGTCTAGACAGTTAAACTATATAAAATTAATTTTTTTTTCGGTTTTTCGGTTAACCGTCCGTTAACAAAATCGTGAACCTAAACCGAAACCGAAGGTTTTTACAGGTTCAATTAACCAAACCGAAAATAATAGAAAACTCGGTTTAGTTAGTTTTTCATATCGGTTTCTCGGTTTTGAAATATTTTGAACACCACTGGTATTCTCTATATTTATTATTATAATTTACAAGATAAACAATGAAATTACAAGGTAAAACTTACAAGATAGATAGTCATAACAAATTCTCATTTGACCCCTAACTATTCAATTATAAAAATTTAAGATGTCTCAAGTGACTTTGTTAGCGTTGTGCATGGTGCAGTTTGATGTGGTTTTTGCATAAAACCAAAACATGATGTATGCGGTTTAAAATCTAAAAAGAGTTTTTATGTTTTGGTTTTTTGTCGGATTTTTTATTTTCCGTTTTTACTAACTTATTTTAAAGTGAAAATCATAAAATTGTGGTTTTTAACTTAAATATACTTTAAATCAAGTAAAGTAAATCATTCAGCTAATTTATAAATTATAATAATAAAACATAAACAACAAATTTAATTTAAATTTCTAAATAAAAGAATTAAAGAATGAATCAAATAGTCGGTGTATGTATAGTAAATATGTAAAAATTAAAAGATAAAAAATATGAAAAGAATGTTGTTTTAATTAAAAGGTCAAAAACATGAAAACCGCGTTGTTTTACCATCTATACAGTTCGGTTTTTTTTATGCTTTTTACAAGAAAATCCAAACAAAACTGAATCATGTAGCTTTTTTAAAAGGGTTAATGACCAAAAATGGTAATATTTTTTTGTCATTTTTTTTTCATTAATAACAATATTATTATTTTTTTATTATTAATAACAATAACTTTTGTTTTTTTTTATTATCAATATTAGCAACTTTTAACCCAACTAACTGAGTTTCCAGTAAACTTAGCTGACATGAATTTTTTTTTTTTTTTTGCAGAGTTAGACACACATGTATAACCAGATGTACCAGGTTATCCACATCTATAAAGTAAAATATATAGGTTAAAATTTTGAGACCCTCCATGGTGGCATTCCCCCCACCGGCTGGCGAAAGCCGACAATTCGTATATTGACCGACCCTCCGTCTTCTTTGCCGGCGTTGTGTCTGCATTGTTACTTCTTTGAGCCCTCTTCTTCTTCTCCACTCTCGACTCAATCCCCATTTTCTCTCTATCCAAACAAAATCCCTGCAACTTTAACAACCAACCCGACCCGGCCTCCAACCTCAAATACGACCCTCCCTTCTCAACCTTCTACGACGACCCAAGTTTCGGCTACACCTCGACAAACCCATCAATAATTGGGACCGAAAAAGACGAACATGGCTTAGACTTCACCCTTCATTCGATCTCAAGTCGCAAGAGCGAGTCTTTATCGTCACCGGATCACGATCAACCCCATGCAAAAGCCCCACCTGAGACCATATCTTGTTAAGATTTTACCGGAATAAAGTGGATTACTGTCGAATCCATGGTTACGATATCTTTTACAACAACGTCTTACTTGACCCCAATATGCCCTCATGCTGGGCCAAGATTCCGGCGGTTCGGGCTACGATGGTGGCACATCCGAAAGACGAGTGGATAACTTGGTACATCTGGTTATACACGTGGGTATCCAACTCAGCCAAAAAATCCATGTCAACTAAGTTAACTGGAAACTCAGTTAGTTGGGTTAAAAGTTGCTAATATTGATGAAAAAACAAAAGTTATTGTTATTAATGATAAAAAATAATAATATTGCTATTAATGAAAAAAAATGACAAAATATGTTACTATTTTTGGTCATTAGCCCAAAGCTAAATAAATAATAACATGACAACAATAATAATATTATTCTTAAATTTTTTTAAAGAAAATTAAGATATGTATATATGTCTTAATTTTAAGTTTCTAATAGATTTATGTAAATAATTTTAAATAATAACATGACTTTAATCTCACGACACGAACACCCGGAACCAAAAAAAAAACCATGTGAATACTCGAGAAAGAGGTACATAGAAGCAAAATGAGTAAGAAGTGGAAAAAACAAGTGATGACGTTTGGTACGTAAAGTTGTAGAGAATGAAATTATTTTAACAATGCTAGTTACACATATTTAAAGAATGACCATGGAGAATGAACGAAAAACTATAAACCCTTCATTTTCTTTCCACGACTTATATTCTTCTGTGTGCATACCAAAATGTCTAGATTCATGATTTTCAAGTGTTTATGTGATTTTAATACAAGTTTGATGTTTTTTGATATTTTAAATTTGTTTGTTATCATAATCATAATCTAACAAGTTCAAAATAATGAGATTTTAATTGAGTTTTCATCAAAATTAGGTTTGTAATTAAATTGATGAAATAATTGTTGCATGAGTTGTAACAACCTAGCTTTTAACCCAACTTTAATTTATGTATTTAAGTTAATAATGTAATTTAATTACATTATTTGTATTGCAATTTAATTAAGTAATGAAATTATTTAATTAAGTTGAATAAATGTTAGATGATATAAAAATAAAAGAGATGTAATACGTATAAGTGGAGGGGTTAAATTTGCACATATAGTTAATTTATTATATATAAACTAAAATAAGGCATTAATGCCATTTATCACTAATAAAGAAAACTTGAAATTTCTCTCCTCTCTCTACATCTACTCAAACACTTCATCAAGAATCATTAAATTGTTGCAATAAATTGAAGATTTAATCAAGAGAAGGTTACAAACAAGTATCAAGCAACAGAATTTACAAGATTTCAAGGTAATATTTACTTAAATTTCAAATTTTTTTTAAGGGTTTATGTTCGGTTTTATGAAAAACCGAAATGATGAATTAAGATCTAGCATAAATGTCGTTGCATGTTTGAAATTTTAGTTAATAATCATACATTGAAACCTTTAGAAGTTATAGAAACAAAAAACGTTGTTTAAATCGTCCAAATAAGTGAGAAATATGAATTTTTGTGTTCTTGAGAAAAAGTCTTGATTTTGGACGATTTTGGATGATTTAATGTGTTTAAGATAGGAAAAATAGTGTACAAACACCCCAATAATGATAATATAACATTAAACTTAATTGCATGTTGATAAAAATGGGTTTGGTGAAATTTTGGTGAAAACCCGAATATATTAAAACTGGAACATTAAGAACAAAATCTGGAAAATTTCTAAGTGTGGGATCCGAATTCGGATGAAGACCGAATTCGGATGAGGCACCATTTCGGATCCCATCTCGGATTCCATTTCAGATCCAAACTCGGATGGGGATTGATCCGAACTCGGATGATCCGAGTTCGGATGGACCAGTTCGGATGCCCAATTCGGATGGTCCAAATCCGGATGCTTAATTCGGATGGTCCATTTTAGGTGCTTTAAAATAACAAATAAATGTGTTATAATTTTATTTCACAAATATAAGTCCCATGAAATGAGACCCATGTTTATAATAATTAGAGAACATTTAAATAAAGCATCATGATATATATAATTATATATATATATATATATATATATATATATATATATATATATATATATATATATATATATATATATATATATATATATATATTTTGAGACTTCAAACGAACAAAGAAAGTGTAAAATGATTGATTGAGTTTATCAATTATCAGAATCAGACCGAATAAAGATTTAAAGCTAAAAGCTAATGTTCTTGCTATGATAAAATTCTGGACAGGTTCAGATAAATTCTGAACAAAGAATTAAAGTCTAAAGTTATTGAAAGTGGGTCAAAGAATTGTAAAGCAAAGCCAGAGTTCAGAAAGACAAAGATTAAAGATTTAAATCCTGAGATAAATTAGGTGGTGGAGAAATCTGCTTGATAAGACAACAAAATCTGTGAGTTATAGATATTCAGTTTTACATGCTAGATTCCGGTTGAGAGATATTGTTGATGACAGTTTATTTTGACATTCATACATGCTCAGCTGGATTGTGACTTGTACTCACCATGGTTCGGTGATGCCCTGTGGATCATGATAGCTATTTGACTTATCATTCTGCATAAATTTGTACTTACAGTTCAGTTCAGTTAATTGTTATAAGTTGAGATTGCTATCATGACCTTGATTATTTATGCTTTCATTATTGCTCGCATCTTTGACAAACTGATTCATCTTAGCATGATTAGCCTTGTCGGTCTATTGTTCTAGACCTAGCTATGTCACCAAATCTATTGAACTTGGTATTGATTATTCCGATGCTCCCCTACGATGACTGCTGGTAGTTAGCCCAGTATAAGTGGATAGCTTCCACTAAAAGCGGAAGCGTGGTGGGCCCATAACCCACAGGTCTTCACAGGATGGTATCAGAGCCCATAATTTGAGTGAGTCAAGTATTATGTGGGTAATACTTCTCAAATTGAAGAAATACATATGTATCAATCATTTAGGTGGTTTGAACTGAGATAGGATGTACAGACTGTTAGGATGTGAATAAGGGTTATAGCTCTAAGTTTGATAAACTGATAACTACATGATTTTAATTTTATATTAAAGATGTCAGGATCAGGATCACGTGATTTCCCCAACAATATGACTCCCCAATAGATGTTTGAAATGCTACAACAACTACTAGCCCAACAATATGAACAACACTATAAAAATATGCAAGAACAGTTTCGGGTCAGAGATGAGGCCGAAGCTAAAAGACGTGCTGATAAGAAAAACAAGCAAAAAGAAAAACAAGTCCAAAATGATGAGTCTGATTCTGATAACTTAAACCCTGATACTCAAATTGAGCAGAAAGGCTGTAAGTTTAAAGATTTTAAAGCAAGCGGTGCCCTGAACTTTGAGGGTATAGTCAACCCAATCCAGGCTCTGGATTGGATAAGCCACACTGAAGAAATCTTTAGAATTTCTGACTTCTTAGAATCCAAGAAAGTGAGTTATGCTTCTGCTTTATTCGTCGGCGCTGCCCGTGCTAGGTGGAAGACTCAGAGAAGTATTTATGGAGAAGAGGTTATTCAGAATTTAGAGTGGGGTCAATTCCTTGACATGTTTAACGCGAAGTATTATCCTGTTGACCAACAAGACCGAATGGAGGTCCAACTGATGCAACTAAATCAAGGAACCAAGACTATTGACGAGTATGAGCACGAATTCTCGTGACTCTGTGGCTATTCCTCGTATCAAGTAGCCACCGAGGAAAGAAAGATGAATAGATATCGCGGAGGGCTTAACCCGAGGTACAAACACCCGATGAACGCGATGAGGTATAAAAGTTATCTGGACATGGTTGAAGCAGCAAGACAGATAGAGATGGGATATTTAAAATATGCCGATCAACTCTACGCTCCACCGACAAATCTAACATGTCCTTCTCCCCCAAAGAAGCAGAGATTCGACAAGTTCTTTAAGCCCAACAAATCTCAATCCCAACAATCCCCGCAATCTCAACAATACAGCTCGCCTCAGAAAGTTCAAGCCTATTCTCTCACGAATGAACCACGATTCTGCAAAAGATGCAGGAAATCACATATGAGATTGTGTAATCCGGACGACGTTACTTGCTATGTGTGTAGCAAGATCGGCCATAGTAGTGAAGAGTTCCCTCAGCGGGGTCTTAGATGCGCAAAGTGTGGGAAGCGTGGACACTTTATGTATCATTGTCAAAGTGGACGCCAAGGTCAATCACAGTCATCAGCTGGAGGTTCTACGATGTAAAGCTCAGCCGCAACTCCAACTGCAAGGACCCATGCATTCCAAATTACAGTGGAGGAAGCAAAGGAAACCTGGTTACCGGTACATTCTCACTAAATTCAATACCTGCGCGCGTACTATTTGATTTTGGTGCAAGTCATTCATACATCTCGACTGCTTTTGCTCAAAGACTGTCTAAGTTTCCTTCAAATCTTCCCGTTATACTTGATATAGAGACGTCCAGTAACAATTACGTTATGGATGATTCTGTTTACCGAAATTGCACATTACTTGTCAATAACGTTGTGTTCAACCTCGATCTTATTCTGATTCCGTTGAAAGAGTTTGATGTCATTATCGGCATGGACTGGTCAACGAACAATGTAGCTACGATCGTCTGCAACCACCGAATCATCAGGATCAAGTCTTCAGACGGACGAGTGTTAGAAATCAAAGGCGACAAGCGAAAAGGTGCTCACTGCTTCATATCTGTAGAGAAATCGCGTAAATACTTATCTAAAGGTCATGAATCATATTTATGTTGCGTCTTATCTGAATCTGCCTCCAAAGTCAACAAGAATTCCATACCTGATATTCCGATCATCTATGAGTTCCTAGACGTATTCCCTGATGATATATCTGGAGTGCCATCGGAACGTCTAGTCGAATTCGGCATTGACTTAGTTCTTGGTGCGGCTCCAATCGCCAAATATGCAGGAAATGTCAAAGCAATTGCAAGATCTGTTAGAGAAAGGATTTATCCGGCCTAGTTCATCTTCGTGGGGTGCACATGTCTTGTTCGTTAAGAAGAAAGACGGAACTCTCCGTATGTGCATCGACTATCGTGAGTTGAACAAAGTCACTATCAAGAATAAGTATCCTCTGCCCAGAATTCATGATTTATTTGATCAGCTACAGGGAGCAAGCTACTTCTCCAAAATTGATCTTCGTTCTGGGTATCATCAGCTAAAAGGTCAAAGTTGAGGATATCCCGAAAACAGCCTTCCGAACGAGATATGGTTTACGAAGTTCTCGTAATGCCATTTGGTTTAACAAATGCACTAGCGGCGTTCATGGATCTTATGAATCGTGTGTGCAGGCCAATGCTGGATAAATCAGTTATCGTGTTTATTGACGATATTCTGATATACTCCAAAACGGAGGCTGATCATGTTATTCATTTGCGTGAATTGCTAGAGTTATTGAGAAAAGAAAGACTCTACGCAAAATTTTCAAAGTGTGAATTCTGGCTCAGACAGGTATAATTTTTATATTGTCCCGAGCTATTTCTCAAGTGTTCCTTGTTTCAATAAAAACTTGAAATTCTACCTTGTTATTTTATAGATCCAACATGTTGTATTTGGCGAAGGTATTTCAATTGATCCGTCTATAATGGAGGCTGTTCAGAAGTAGCAAACGCCTCGTAATGCCTCAGAAATCAGAAGTTTCCTTGGATTGGCTGGTTACTACCGGTGATTCATTAAAGACTTCTCGAAGATTGTTGTACCACTTACAACGCTAACACGGAAGAATACTCCTTTCGTATGGTCTGATAAACAGCAAAAGACATTTGAAACTCTAAAGCAAAATCTTATTCAAGCGTCGATCCTAGCCTTACCAGAGGGCAATGATGACTTTGTTGTCTATAGCGATGCATCTGGTACAGGTTTAGGTTGTGTCCTCATGCAAAGGGGAAAAGTCATTGTCTATGCTTCAAGGCAATTGAAAGATTACGAGAAAAGTGCACTAACTCATGATCTTGAGTTGGCTGCCGTTACCTTTGCACTGAAGATTTGGCGTCACTATCTCTATGGGACTAGGTGTCAGCTTTACACCGACCATAAAAGCCTTAAACATCTATTTACTCAAAAGATCTGAACATGAAACAATGACGGTCCTTGGAGCTCATGAAGGACTATGATTGCGAGATCCTATATCATCCCGGAAAAGCCAACGTGGTCGCAGATGCTTTGAGTAGAAAAGTCTACCCAGAAAAGTGTTGCTATACCCTGACTCTTATTGTGTTCTCTTCTGATCTTATCGAAGATATCAAATCTGCCCAAGCCGAAGCTCTGAAAGAAGAGAATCTTTGTTCTGAAAATCTCAAATGGCAACTTCAATTTCTGTCCATGAATCATTTGGGACTTCAATGTCTCAAGGGAGACCGAATCTGGATTCCTAACTATGGTTCTATTCGCAACACTCTTCTATTGGAAGCCCACAAGTCCAAGTTATCTATTCATCCTGGTAGCTCAAAGATGTACTTCGATCTTAAAGCGATTATTGGTGGCCAGGAATGAAGAAAGACATCGGACAATTTGTTGAAAGCTGCAGAGTCTGTCAAATGGTTAAGGCAGAACATTAGAAACCCTTTGGGAATATGCAACCACTACCAGTTGCTGAATGGGAGTGGGAGCATATAACCATCAATTTTGTCACCAAGTTGCCTAAAACCAAGAGACAGCACGACTCCATCTGGGTTGTCGTGGATCGTTTAACGAAGTTAGCTCACTTCATACCAATCAAAGAGACTTATTCTCTAGATATATTGGCACAGATGTACATAACTGAAGTTATTTCTTGTCATGGTGTGTCGAAATCCATCGTATCTGATCGTGATAGTCGTTTCACTTCAAGATTATGGAAAGCGCTGCAAGAAGGGATGGGTACTCGAATCTCTATGAGTATTTCCTATCATCCTAATGCAGATGGCCAAGGTGAACGCACTATGTTGACTCTTGAAGATATGCTCCGTGACTGCATCCTTGATTTAGGTGGTAATTGGGATGACCATTTGCCTTTGGTCGAATTCTCATATAATAACAGTTATCATTCAACGATCAACATGGCTCCTTTTGAAGCTTTGTACGAAAGAAAGTGCAGAACTCCCACCTGTTGGCGCGAAACAGGTGAATCACCTTTAGGGGGTCCTACCCTTCTACAGTTGACTCATGAGAAGATTCAACCTGTCAGAAGGAACATTCTTGAAGCTCAAAGCAGGCAGAAGTATCTCCAATGAAAATGTTAGTCATCTACGAAAGAGCCTAGCAGATGAAAGAGAGTGCAGATACCACATGTTAATCTGCAAATTAATGAGAAGCTTTGCGTGGTTGAAGAGCCAGAATGTATTCTGGATTCGAAGACCAAAAAGCTTCGCAATAAAGAGGTGCAGATGGTGCTCGTTCAGTGGAAACGCCACAAAGGATCGCATCAGTCTTGGGAATCTAAAGATGTCATAAAAGCTACCTATCCAAGTCTGTTCGAACATAGCTAACTTCGTGGACGAAGTTTGTGCGTGGTGGATCCCATTCTGTAACAACCTAGCTTTTAACCCAACTTTAATTTCAGTATTTGAGTTAATAATGTAATTTAATTACATTATTTGTATTGTAATTTAATTAAGTAATGAAATTATTTAATTAGGTTGAGTAAATGTTAGATGATATAAAAATAAAAGAGATGTAATATATATAAGTGGAGGGGTTAAATTTGCACATATAGTTAAATTAATATATATAAACTAAAATTAGGCATTAATGCCATTTATCACCAACAAAGAAAACTTCAAATTTCTCTCCTCCTCTCTCTACATCTACGACTTTCTCAAACATTTCATCAAGAATCATTAAATTGTTGCAATAAATTGAAGATTTAATCAAGAGAAGGTTACAAACAAGTATCAAGCAACAGAATTTACAAGATTTCAAGGTAATATTTACTTTAATTTTGAATTTTTTTTAAGGTTTATGTTCGGTTTTATGAAAAACCGAAATGATGAATTAAGATCTAGCATAAATGGCGTTGCATGTTTGAAATTTCAGTTAATAATCATACATTGAAACCTTTAGAAGTTATAGAAACAAAAATCGTTGTTTAAATCGTCCAAATAAGTGAGAAATATGAATTTTTGTGAAATTTTTGTGTTCTTGAGAAAAAGTCTTGATTTTGGACGATTTTGGATGATTTAATGTGTTTAAGATATGAAAAATAGTGTAGAAACACCCCAATAATGATAATTTAACATGAAACTTAATTGCATGTTGATAAAAATGGGTTTGGTGAATTTTTGGTGAAAACCCGAATATATCAAAACTGGAACATTAAGAACAAAATCTGGAAAATTTCTAAGTGTGGGATCCGAATTCGGATGAAGACCGAATTCGGATGAGGCACCATTTCGGATCCCATCTCGGATTCCATTTCAGATCCAAACTCGGATGGGGGATGATCCGAACTCGGATGGACCAGTTCGGATGCCCAATTCAGATGGCCAGTTCGGATGGTCCATTTTAGGTGCTTTAAAATAACAAATAAATGTGTTATAATTTTATTTCACAAATATAAGACCCATGAAATGAGACCCATGATTATAATAATTAGAGAACATTTAAATAAAACATCATGATATATATAATTATATATATATATTTTTGAGACTTCAAACGAACAAAGAAAGTGCAAAATGATTTATTGAGTTTATCAGTTATCAGAATCAGATCGAATAAAGATTTAAAGCTAAAAGCTAATGTTCTTGCTATGATAAAATTCTGGGGAGGTTCAGATAAATTCTGAAAAAGAATTAAAGTCTAAAGTTATTGAAAGTGGGTCAAAGAATTGTAAAGCAAAGCTAGAGTCCAGAAAGACAAAGATTAAAGATTTAAATCCTGAGATAACTCAGGTGGTGGAGAAATCTGCTTGATAAGACAACAGAAACTGTGAGTTATAGATATTCAGTTTAACATGCTAGATTCCAGTTGAGACATAATGTTGATGATAGTTTATTTTGACATTCATACTGTTAATTCATAATTTCAGCAATTCATTCAACATTAACAATCAATATGAACAATAACAACAATTCAATACAATCTGTTGAATGATTTAAGAGAGAAGAATATTACAATGAGTTCTTGGTGACTTACACAACACTTTTTCTCTCTATCAATCTGTGTATCAGTTCCCTCCAATCTCAGATATGTGAAATGTTATTTAAACATTAGCACCTATATCCTATTTATACACAATACACAAGTATTGTATATTTACACATACAACCCCTATACTATTTAGTATTTACAAACATATACAATATAATTGTTTCATCTCTATTATTTATTCCCAACATTCTCCTCCTTAGAGATGAACACAATTATTAAAAGTAAAATTCATTTCAACTCTATGAATATTGTCCTTAACAATCTCCCCCTTAGAGATGAAATCAATTTTCCGATGAAAGATCATTTCAGAGACTTTTTCGTGAATCTTCTTCTTTTCTTTGATCTCCGAATCTTCCTCTTTTCTTTATTTGTCTCTCTTAGATCTTCACATCTCTTCTTCTCTGATCTTGTCTTTTCTTGTATTTTCTTGTAAGTACACTCCCCCTTGAATCATGAATAGCTTTCGATTATCTCTCTTTATCAATTGTCTTGATATGATGTAGCAATTGTGTTCAGTTGACTTCAAACTACTCAACAGTTGTTTCTGAAATTCAGCTTTTCTCCCCCTCATGATGATCATAAAAATTATGAACATCATGCAAAAACTTCAAAAATATGAATTCAATGAAATTATAGTAGAAGAAATACAACAACAATTACAACTCAGAATTTATTACAAATTGATTTTCTCCCCCTTAAACTGATATCCTCTCCCCCTATACTAAACAAATCTATCTCACTCCCCCTAAAAAATTTCACTCCCCCTCGAATTGATACTATATCTTTTTAGATTTCAGAACAAAAACAAAGCTTTTCAACTTTGGGGAAAATGAAACAAATTCATTTTTTGAGATAACGAGTCCAGGTCCACATAGGATTCCTGTTTGCACAATAGACATAATCTATGTGACCTACGTTCAGCGCTGGCGTGATATTTACACTGGTAGGTATTCCAAATAGTCATCGTGAAATCCTTTATCATAAAAGAATCACTCTTATTTGTTCCAACTTAGTCACTTTGGACTAGCAGTTTATAGTCACGCAGACTATTAGACTCGATGTGTCCCAAAAGTGTATATAATAAGCTCTAGACACAATGTGCATTAAATGAAGTGGGAGACCGGAGCAAATGTCTTCCTTGTTTCAATATCAATAATATCCAAATGATATATCGATAGAAATATGGTATAACTAAGTGATTATTGAAACAAAAATCTTTTGAGAGATAATTGAGTAGTTGGTGGGGTTAAGTGCATGCGTCACTGGGTCCATGACGTTTTTTCAATATCAAGTCGCCTAGGGCTTGATAGATTATGTGGTTTACCCAACAGACACAGTGTAGGTAGGATTTTCTTTTCTTTAAATCCTTTCTCAACTCTCAGCTCTCAGCATTTTTTAACTAAGCTCCCCCCGTCTCACTTTTGAATAATAAATTTAGTCAGCTTTATAACAAAAGCATGATCTGATGCACCACCATCTCCTTTCAATATATCCCTTTCATTTACATTTTACCTGTGAAGACCTCCCCTACCGGGTCAGTCCTCAGAGTCTAGGTCCCACATCATGCAATACGATATCAACCATACTAAGATAGGGTAATTAATTTCGGAATTAAAAATTACATGTACATTACAGATTAGGATTTAAGTTTACATATTTCAAAATAAAATTATAAAAGGGTAACATCTAATCTATTCATAACATCAGTCATCACAACAAGTCTACCCAGAACCACCACATTAGCTGTCTTCCAAATCAGTACCAGAAAGTTTGTTGAGAAGTGGTCTAGGAAAGCTTCAAAACTTGGATCTTGAATGACCTAAATACTAGGTCCTGCAGGTGATTTTCCTTTGGCTTTTCCTGTAAAATTTTAAAGCAACATCTGTAAGCAAAGCTTAGTGAGTTTATAGATTTTCAATATTAACATGCGTGTCAAGCGGAGTCATAAATCTAAGCGTGATAAGTCTTGGCTGCCGCTACAGCCCTCATCATGATTGAGATATAGTATCTAGATCGGATGATGTTCAAACCACACTCACGCTTATATCGTGGGGATCAGCCACATACTGGGCTAGCTACCAGTAAGTCAACATGGCCGAACATCGGAGGTCATTACCAAGTTCGTGAGAACTGGTGAAATAGCCGGGTCTAGAACAATAGACCATAAGGGCTAGTCAAGCTGAATAAGTCTTATCAAGTCTGATCAATGAAGTAAGCATAAGTCTTAGGAGTCATGATAGCAACGAATCATAAAGCAAAGTCTGAAACGCTAATAAATGCAATATGAAATGATAAGCAAATAACTATCATGATTCACTGGGCAACACCCATCCATGGTGTGCACAGGTCTCAATCCAGCTGATAAATGAATGTCAAATAATGTAACAGCATCAATATATCTCAAACGGATCTTTGCATGTTCAATTTGAATATCTATAACTCACAGATCTGGGTCTTGGTCAAACAGATATATGAATCTGCCACCTGAGTTATCTCAGGATTTTGTCTTGTCAGTCTGTAATCTGTCAATTCTTTTCAAATCAGAGACCCGCTTTCAAATCTTTAAGTCTTTTAATCTTTGTTCAGAATATATATATACTGAACCTGTTCAAAGTTATCCATGATAATATCATGTCAATTTCATCATTATTATCATAGAATTTCATCATCTTTTGGTCATTAAAATCTGTAATCTTATCTGAGTCTGATATCTGATAATTTATCTTATCAATGTCATCATCTTTTGGTCATAAATTCTTTAAATTCTATCTGATTCTGATAACTGATAATTCCGTTAATTATTTGCAAAAATATCAAAATATTGAATCGGGTTTCGGATCTCCGAATTCGGATCTATCCGAACTAGGGATCCGGATTCGGATCCAACCGAATTGCTTCTTCCGGATTCGGACCAAGGTATCCGAATTTGAACACCTGAGTTGGTTCATCCGAATTAGGATCAACACCGAATTAGGATTTAAATCCGAATTGAACTTATCCGAAATCAGGGATCCGAAATAGTATCATTGGTCCGAAATGGCATCATCCGAATTAGGGTGTCCGAAATATATGGGATCCGAATTTGGTGCTTTATCCGAATTCGGGCATATCCGAATTCGGATCCTTCAAGTTCATACATTTTCCAGAAATGTTCTTGATGTTCTTCATTTTATTCATACGGATTTTCATCAATTTACACTAAACACATTAATAATTGACATGCAACTATATATATTGATGTATTATCATTATTTGAGTGTTTTTACACTAATTTCCCAATCAATAACATCATTATCTAGTCAAGATTATCCAAAATTCATAATTTTCTCAAGAACACACATATTTAACAAAAATTCCGATTTCTTCTTATTTTGGAAAATCTAATCACTGATTTTTGTTTCTGTTATATTTATTATCATTAATTCATCATAATCTACCAATATTTCTAACATGCAACATCAAATCCTCACATTTTAATCTCTTGGTTTCGGTTTTTCACAAAACCGAACCAACATACATAGAAATTGAAATTAAAAGTGTGTTTACCTCAAATTCTTGCTAATTGATGATGTTTGATGCTTATTGTAACTCCTTTGATCTTCAATTCTTGAATTGATTGCAATTAAATGAATCAATTTGGATGATTTGGAGAGGTAGCCGTATACTTAGTGAGAGAGTAGAGAGAAGTTAGAGAGAGAGTTGATTTGTGTTAAATGATCTTAATCGATCATTTATTTGAGTATTTGTATTTCATTTAGTTTCATTTGTAGTTTAACCCACTAAACTTTTGTATTTTACATATCTTTTAAATTTAATCATCTTTAATTATTCATATCATAAGTATAACTTAATTAAATAATTTCAAACTTAAATAAATTACATCATAATTAATGTAATAAAATACATTTATTATCTCAAAATCACTATTGCATGCTTGGCAAAAGTTAGGTTGTTACATTACCTCTGCTCGACCCTGTCAGTATCTCGTGATAACTGACACTTCTCAACTAATAGACCTAAAGAACCCTCACCCACACAAACTACAGTTGGTTTTCTTCTTGGGTAGGTCTTCCGGTTCTGGTTAGACCATAGAACCGATATTTATGCCTATCACACAAATTAGGTGCAAAATCGGAGTCAACAGAATTAATTTCAGCTTTGAAGCTCAAGGGATATCGGAGAGATTATATTCAGATAATATGAGAGATATCAGAATGAAATAGAAAATCTGATATATGATATGAAATGAATCAGATTTTCATGAAAGAATTAGCACTTGGGAGAATATGAAAATGATTGGAAGAATTCAGAATACATGGGAGACAAATGAAGAAAATCTCAGAAGAAATGAGATTATGAAAATCAAAGAGATTAGATCAATTAATCTCAATGATAGATTCAGAGATCACAAAAAAAAATTCTTTTCATCTCAAAAATTAATTTTATGTGTGTATCAAATATTTTCGTGAAAAATCACACACCGTTTTCGTCAAAGAATGTCTGAAACTCCCCCTGGAAATAAGTACACACACAGTTAGTCAACTCATAGACATGAAATAGGAGAAAAAAATTAGAAAAATAAAACTCCCTCTTTGTCAATTCAGCATCAGAGTTGAATGCAGGGCAGGAATTCCAGAAAGATTCTTCTTTCAGAATTGGGTTCTAATCTAGAATGATTAGAAGCCTTTAGTGCGGAAGCTCGGGTCTCAGTCTGATGTAACTGAAAGCCTTTAGCTTTGGTTCTGTACTTGAGAAGTACAAAATTCAAGTATCAATGAAGATTGGGTTCTACTCTGTTGTAAGTAGAAGCCGTTGTTGCATTGAAGAATGTGTTCTAGTCTGGATTAACTAGAAGCCAACTTGACTTGAAGCACGGGTCTTGATCTGAAGAAATCAAGAGCCTATTAAAGTGAAGAACGGGTCCTTATCAGAAATGATAAGAAACTTATAACCTGCAAAATTTAAGATGTCTTTGGTATCCAAACAGATTTAGATCCAGACCTGTTAGCGCTCTTGGGTACCCATTTCAAAACGGGTTTTGGTACCCACTTAAACTGGGTTTTAGGTACCCACTTGTACTTGGATTTAGGTACCCGTAGCAAGTTATAACTATCGGCTTCTTTCTCAAAAGTAGAAAACAAATTTCTTTGAGTATGAGAAAATTGAATATCTGAATTTCTAAAGAAACTTGAATTTGAATGATCAGACTTTTGCGAACTCTTCTTTTTGAAAAACTGTCCGGTTCTTGCCTGTTTCTGATAATACTTGGTGTTATCCTGTGAAAATGTTTTTTGATTAGAATGACCAGTATTTTCAGAAACTTTAGGAAAATTCGACTTTGAAGATTCACCTGTGTAAATCTTGACCGGAAGTTGTTCAACAATTTTATCTTTGTCTCTGTGTATCTTTAACAGATACTTAAGTTTAAGATCTGAAGAAGAATCAAATTTAGAAAATTCAGTTAGATTCTTTTCACTTTCTGTAGAAAAATCAGATTGATCAACTTTATATTTTGAACAAACTGAAGGATCTTTAACCTCTGATTCTTTTGAAGAAGGAAATTCATTGAATTGTTTAGAAAGATGAAGTATTTGTTCTTCTAATCCTTTGATAATGACCAAATAAGAATTTCTGTCATTATCAAATGATTGGTAGTCAGTTTTAAAAGATTGTTCTTTGATTAAAAACATCTTTCTTTCATCTTCAAACAATTTAGATTTAGCTTTAAAATCTTGTTCTTTCAGTAAGAACTCATGTCTTTCCTTCTCAAGTGAATCTTTAGTTAAAGACAACTCTTTTTCAAGAGCAAAAATTTCTTCAGATTTGTTTAAAACAAAATATTGATCAGTATGATTTGTCTTGGAAAGAAATTCTTCAAGATCTTTTATCTTGTAAAGATCAGATCTTTCAGAAAAAAAATATTTCAGTTGACTTGCATTCTGAAAATTTGCTCGTTTCGAATCGTCAAGTTCTTTTGATAATTCAAAATATATTCTATTTAAGAGCAGTGCTCTCAGAATTTTGTTTGACTTTTAAGCTCTGAATTTCTTCTTTCAGTATTGATACATTACGTAAAACAAGAGCTTTATCAGTATTTAACTGAACAAGAATGTCGTAATTGTTCTTACGAATCTTTTTCAGATTTAGGAAGTATTTCAATCAGCTCAGAGATAGAAAATTTTTCATATTTCATTATGAATTGCAGAAAAATGAACTTCCAAGATCTTTTATAGACTTATGAAAATTGAATGAATCTTGATTGAAGAAAAATGAATCATGAATGATTAATTTGTTAAAAATTAGCTCTGATTTGACTTTTTGACGTTGAAATTTTAGATTTTCTGTAGAAAAATGCCCGTAACTTTTTGACGTTGAAAGCTTCGATTTGACGTATGGTAGACCTTCTAACGATGTTCCAGTCAAAAGTTATGGCCAATTTAAGCAGATTGTGACCTGTACTCACCATGGTTCGGTGATGCCCTGTGGATCATGATAGTTATTTGACTTATCATTCTGCATAACTTTGTACTTACATTTCAGTTCAGTTAATTGTTATCAGTTGAGATTGCTACCTTTACCATGATTATTTATGCTTTCATTATTGCTCGCATCTTTGACATGTTGATTTAGCTTAGCATGATTACCCTTGTCGGTCTATTGTTCTAGACCTAGCTATGTCACCAGTTTTATTGAACTTGGTATTGATTATTCTGATGCTCCCCTGCTGGTAGCTAGCCCAGTATAAGTGGATAGCTTCCACTAAAAGCGTGAGCGTGGCCTGGACATCATCCAACTCTATGACTACTATGTCTCAATCATGAGTAGCTGTAGCGGCAGTCAAGACATATCACGCTAGACCCATGATCCGCTTGAAATGCATGTAATCTGAAAATCTATATTCTCACTAAGCATTGCTTATAGTTGTTCTTTAAACTTTTTACAGGAAAAGATAAGGGAAAAGCACCTGCTGGACCTAGTTCCTAGGTCTTTTCAAGAATCAAGATTGAAGTTTTCTATAGACCACTACTCAACAAACTTACAGTACAGATTGGCAGATGATAATTGTGGTGGTCTGGGTAGATTTGCTTTGATTTAATGATGACATGTATTAGATTAGTTTTGTACCCTTTATAAGTTTAATTTGAAAACTGTAACTCGTACTAAAATTGTATTAAACTTAATCCTGAATGTTTGTAACTGTAATTTATAGTTCCGCAACTTAATTACTCTATCTTAGTTATGATTGATATCGTATTGCAATTTGTGGGACCTAGACTCTGAGGACTGCCTCGTAAGAGGAGGTCTTCACATGAGTCGATTGATGAAGGGTGCTCTCGAGTGATGAAGTGTGCCATCAATAGATAAAGTGTGCACTCCGTTGAAACATATGTTATCGATCATCAAGTGACAATGTTGATTGAAACATGATTGAAGAAGCTGAAGCAAACAATAACAAGATTCAATCGACAACAAGACTCAATCTACACTTGAGCTAGGATTTTAAGGATTTAACCATAACTAGGATTTGGTGATATTTAGATGGAAAGTTAGGTTGCTAAAATATATGTAAGATATTTTTTTATACATTTAATATTAAGTGTTTATTTAAGTAAGTTAATTAAATAATGCAAGTATTATGCAATTGAAAGGGAAAGGGTTTGGTAGTGCAAGTAAACTAATAGGGTCGACCTTATTCAGTCGAACTTGAGTCAATAGGCTCGACTTCGAGTCCTAAGCAGACGAGCTCGACTGCTCGAGTTCAATGAGATCAAGCTCAAGTACATTATAGTCGAGCTCGGGTTCTATGGAGTCGAACTCCACTCCAAAGAAATTCACTTCATTGCAATTAAAAAGTTATTTAACCAACTTAAAGAGCCATGATACCTCATATCCAGCACTTGTAAGCATATATAGCCAATATACTTTGCTATACAGGATATCAGAGCATAACAGATCATTATTATACGGATAGCCTAAGTTGAGCATTCAAAAACATTCTGAGCCAAATTGAGCACTCTGAGTAGTTTGAGCACACATCAAAAAGATAAAGCACTATAGCAGCATAATTGGAGTACTATCGAGTACTCAGAGTATTATCAATAATATTAAAAGCATTTACAACATCGATGAGTAGCAGTTAGTCATGTGTATATGTATTTTATGTTGTTTGGGACATGTGTTGTATCGTTATATGTTTTTTACTCTCTTTTAGCATTTATGAGAAGTAGTTAGCACTCTGCCATGCATTGCCATGTTAACTTTGCTACATTATCTGTTTATTCTCTTAAACACGAGCATAGAATTGTTAACATTAACATGTTGCATGGGCCTTATTCTGAGCATCAACATTTGAGCAATTGTAATGGATAACCACCAGATTGGAGCATAATACGGGTAGCTATCTCATATGCGGTTAATCCTTGATTTTGTATGCTCCTGTGGTTAACATCTCCTTTCCTAAAGCGTGTCCCAAATTCAGAGCATTTGGTAATTTTGAGCATTAGAACTACATGCTCTGAGCCTTGAGCTTTCAACCAACCAAATATGTGCATGTATCATGGACTAATTGCTATCTCACTAACCAATGCTTATCGTTTAAGTTGTTTAAACTTTATAGGCAAGCAAAAGTAGTGTAGGACCTTTAAGTTTAATCTTTGAACAGGAAGATCTAGTTATTCTCTATTATCAAATCTTGAGGTAAAACTGTTGTAGTGGCCTTGTTAGGACAGGTGTCAACTTTTGAAAATGCTTTAAAACCCATGTGGTACACTAGTATTGTAGACGAAAAATGTAGCACTTGTAGTACAAACTTTCTCACTCCAATGTGAAAACCTTTTTCTTAATTAGCACAATAAATATCTACTTTTCAAATTTTAAATAATTGTTCCAAAATTTCAATTTTCAATTTCATGTAATATATGCATAGTCATTCCAAATTTTAACAAACGAATTTCCAACAATATTATTGATAGACATTAACATGACTCCCAAGAAACAATGATGCAGTGTTCTTCATCTTTATGGAACGGTGACTCCCCAGAAATTGTCTCTCTAGTGTTTTTAATCTTCATGAAACATCAACATGATTCATCATCTTCCTTAAATGATAAGAAGATGATTGACAATGACAATGCATAGTTCTTCTCGTAAATGAACAAGAAGACATAAATCATTTTGATGTTCATGAAACATCCATGTGACTCCCCATGAAGAACACTACATCATCTAACACTGATATGAAACTACATCATCGACTGATACAAAACTACATCTTAAAATGAATATGAAGAACACTACATCATCGAACACTGATACGAAACTGCATTATCGACCGATGAAGAGAAAGAAAAAGAACATTGATACAGACATTGCATTATCAAAACCAAATTGATAATCAATAAGAACATTGATACAAATACTACATCATCAAATGACAACAACAAGACGTTGAAGAAGAACACTTCCATACGAACCATTTGTTGGAAATAATCTTGACATTAGTTTTGTTATTTTGGTTTATTTAATTATTATCTAGTTTATTATATAAATTAAATAAGGGTAGGATATTTATTAGTTGACCGAGTTAGGAGGTGGATGTGAGTACTGGGTCATAGGGTATGCTATCTTCTAGGGGTAGTGGGTTTATATCTGTTGGTGTTTGTAGGCTATATATAGCCTTTTTCTTTTGAATAGAATGTGTAAAAAAACCTTCCTGCAATTACTTTTATTTCACTGTTGCTTCCTTCTCAAACATATATATACGGGCCTTCTTCTTACACTTGGTATCAGAGCAAGGTTGGGATCGGTTAGACTAGACGGGGGTGACTCCATGTGAGTTACAGCAGGAGAAACAAAGACCGAAGAGACCGGCCAGAAAGAAAACTCCGGCAGAAAGAAGACCGAAGACCGTTACTGGAAAGTGATTTCCGGTAAGAGAAAGAGAAGAAGAACGCAGCCGGAAAGTTAATTCCAGTGAGATAGAAGAAAGACCGAGGAACCGCAAAAGACCGACGGTACAGAGAAAGTTTAGACTATGACCGAAGTTTTAACAAAAAGGAAGTGAAGAATGGCTATGATACGAGCAAAAAAGAAGCAGGTACGATGCCTTATCAAGTTTCGATTTTGACCGCAACCAACTATCCGGTATGAGCTATCAAAGTGAAATCCATATTAGATGCACATGGTCTATTGGAGACGGTGGAACCAAGGACTCTTGGAGAAGAACCAAATGCTAAGAAGTCAAAACAAGCTCTAGCATTCTTGCTTCAAGCAATACCGGAAGAGATGGTGTTGCAAATGTCGAGTCACACGGACCCAAAGAAAGTATGGGATGTCTTGAAAACGCGATATTTGGGTGTAGATAGGGTAAGGACGGCGCGAGTTACAACATTAAAAAGAGAGCTTGAGGGTTTAAGGATGAAGGAAGGAGAACTTGTTGATGATTGTGCTACTAAGTTGAGTGGATTGGTTTCAAAGTTGAGGAGTCTTGGGCATGAAGTTGAGGAAGAAGAGTTGGTAAGAAGGATACTTGATGCAATGCCAAAGTCGTTCCTTCAAATTGTGGCCTCGATCGAACAATGTTTCAAGTTGAATACGATGTTCTTTGATGAAGCGGTTGGAAGACTTAAGGCGTACGAAGAGAGACTCAAAAGCCATGGTGAGAAGGAAGGAGACCAAGGGCAACTCATGTGGGCAAGTGAACAAAAGCACGGTGAAAGTAATGGATACGGTAGAGGCCGTGGAAGGGATGCTGAAAGAGAAGGAAGAGGCCGAGGAAGAGCATGAGGGAGAGGTGACAAAAGTGGTTTTCAGTGCTACGATTGTGGAGAGTTTGAGCACCTTAGCTATGAATGCACAAAATGGAAGGACAAAGACAATGACAAAGAGAAAGAAGAAAACTTGATTCAAGAAGACGAACCAGCATTGCTTTGAGGAAGGAAACGAGTCAAGATTATGGGGGTGAATGTTGGAAATAATCTTGACATTAGTTTTGTTATTTTGGTTTACTTAATTATTATCTAGTTTATTATTTAAAATTAAATAAGGGTAGGATATTTATTAGTTGACCGAGTTAGGAGGTGGATGTGAGTACTGGGTCATAGGGTATGCTATCTTCTAGGGGTAGTGAGTTTATTTCTGTTGGTGTTTGTAGGCTATATATAGCCTTTTTCTTTTGAATATATAGAATGCGTAAAAAAACCTTCCTGCAATTACTTTTATTTCACTGTTGCTTCCTTCTCAAACATATATATGCGGGCCTTCTTCTTACACCATTGAGGATGAAGAACACTGCATTGTCTTCTTCAATGGTGTTTTTGCATCATCTTCTTCAACTCAAATGGTGTTTCTGCATTGTCTTCTTCAACTCAACTGAACATGGTCTTTCTGCATCGTCTTCTTCAACTCAACTCTACATCGTGTTCTTCAAGGTACATCAGTCGGTCTTTATGCATCATCTTCTTCAACACAACATGGTTTATTCAAGTGAATATGATGTATATTGTTCCCGATCTTTAACATGGCATGTATATTGTTCCTGATCTTCAAAACTGTTTTTAGTCGTGATAATGATTATATGAATCTCTCAATCAATCTTGAAATCTCTTTACATAAATGTAAGGGTTCCATAATTAAAATTTTTTGATTTAAATAAGTTTGAAACTAACTAATTTGATTTTTTTAATTTTGCCCTTAATGAGCCTTATCCTCTCTTATGATGCATCAAATGGTATGTTTGATTCATTTTGGTTCTTCTTGGTTCCTTGATGCAATTTGTTTCTCCCTTGAACCCCAATATATATAAGATTGAGTTTTATGATACATGTTCATTACAATAAAATATTTAATGCAAAGTGTGATATACATATGTTCAAAATTGCATTATGATTGATTAGTTCACATCATTTTCATATTTATTACGATAAAAAGTTTAAATGTTTAATTCCATGTAAAATTGTAATATGCTCACGTTCATGCATATTGCACCTTTTAACATGTACATATTGCTATTTTAAATGAAATAGAACATTTTATCATATTAAACATCTAAATGATGTGAACTAGTCAATAATAATGTACATTTGAACATTTGTATATTGCAATTTTGAATGAAATTTAATATATTATCGTAATGAATATGTTCCATTTAACATGATACTTCAGTACACCGGTCTACTATGATACCGCATTGATATGTATGTGTGTGTGCCTATATATATATATATATATATATATATATATATATATATATATATATATATATATATAGACACACACACACACACACACACACACACCCACCCACATACACACACATACATACATACATACATAAAATAGTTTGAGAGTGGACCACATCTTTACGGAATATCGAATGCATCACTCTAAAATTTTTTTTTTTTTAATATTTATGATCATGGTTAAATCAACAATACCATACAACTTGCAAAAAATCACACACAAACAAGCACCGAAACGATGTGAAAACGTACATGTTCACACGAACTGTATCGTTCAATAAGCATATTCACCCAACCTATTTTACATATCGTTTTTTACGTCCACAAGTTTTTTAAAGAGCTAGAATGTTTGAAAGTATATGTTTATTTCAACTAGTCTTATATTACTTGTATTTATATGAATATGAAAAAATAAAAAAAAAAACTTTTATTCTATAAATTCACACGGAAAACCCAAAAGTTCACATGTTAATTTAAACATTATTATATAAAAATTATATAGACACACATATGTATATTTATACATATGTACACATATATACATACATACATACATGTGTGTGTACACAAAAGTGATACATTATTTGATACTTCAAAAATCATGTGGTACTCTTTTAAACACACACATATAAGTATTCATTCACCATGAATCATTTTTTTTTATTTTTCATAAACACGAATAGAATAAATTATAGAATATATTAACAAAAGATATATATGTTTGATAACGTGTGAATCCATACAAAACTATTTGTTGTGAATATATAAACACGTGTGTAAATTCATATGTTATTTTATAGATCTACAAAACACAAAATGGTGTGTGTATTATATATATATATACCGTGCTTAAAATGAGAACGGTAAGAACCAATAGAAATACTTTATTTTGTGAAGCGACCAAAAAGAAGCAATGTGACATAATTGTAATTAAGTTGAGTATTATATGAGGTGGAATCTAATAAAAAGGCATTTTGGTCATTGTGCACAATATATTTCAAATTAATTCTATTGATTTTTTAATTGTGAATCAGGCAACACCGATTTCGTTGGCACCATCGTGATTCACAACACCTACAATGATTCACAATGTCATCGTGATTCATAACACCACCGATTACGACGACACAACTTATGGTTCACAACACCGATTTTGACGACATCACTTACTTTGAATCCGTTCGATGGCCCACCGTGATTGATAACACCTACAAGTATTGACGACGTCACCGTGATTCACAAAGGCGGATGGTTTGGACTTTGAGCTGTTCACGACGGTTCACAGATCAATCAAGGGAGGAGGAAACAAGCGGCAGCTCACGATTCAAGCAAGCGATTCACAGCGGCGGCGGTACACGGTTCACATCATTGACAATGGTGTCAGATTGTGGTGTCGGGTTCACGTCATTGACGTTGGTGATATCACAACGGCGGTAACCGCGAAAGAGTGAAAGGGGTGGAAGACTGACGGAGAATATGGTGGTGTGTGTGGCACCATGGGGGGAGAGAGAGAGAGATTTTGTTTTGGAATGTGAATAATTATGGGAGAGGGAGAGAGAGATTTAAGGATGTAATTATGACAATTGGGAAGAGTGAATTAATTCTTTTTTATTTTATAATTTATTTAAATTTATAAATGTCCAAAATACTCTTGATGATGTGGATTAATATTGATGATGTGTCTCATTTTTATTGGTTCTTACGGTCTTCATTTTAAGGACGGTTCTCATTTGATCCACTCCCTATATATATATATATATATATATATATATATATATATATATATATATATATATATATATATATATATATATATATATATATATATGTGTGTGTGTGTGTGTGTGTGTGTGTGTGTGTGTGTGTGTGTGTGTGTGTGTGATTATAGACAAAACAAAATTTAATGTATTTTAAAGGAATGTACATTTGATACACTAGATTTTCTGATGTACTGTTTTGAATGCGTGTTATATGAAATCTATGCGATTGAAACTAATTTTATAAAAATAAGTATTTTAATATGATTTAAAAAAATTAAATTTTCTGTCTCCAAATGATCGAATTGAAGATAATACACCAAGAAACAAAAGATAGTATAGACATGGGATGAATATATTTATCAATTTTTTAAATGTTTATTTTATTTATGTCATTAGATTATATCATAATTAATAATTAATTCTATATGTTATATATATATATATATATATATATATATATATATATATATATATATATATATATATATATATATATATATATATATATATATATATATATATATATATATATTTGAACAGCAGATATTAGTTATTAGCACCATTGTTAGACACCTTGAGGGTGAGAACCAAACCCCACATCTCCACCTATGTCGATTATTTCTTTAAACCAGTGTAACATTGAATATTTATTATTTTGATATTACTTAAGGTTATACATCTTAAAATCAAATACCGATTTAAAATACCCATGTATATTGCATGAATTATTTGTAATATCCCATTTTTGAGATAGGTACGTGGAATTAATTCGTTGGATTAACTATTTAATTTGGGACCCAGTGAAATAAATTTGTATTTTGGGGTATCGGGTCGGATTTTGGGTACCGGACCAGGTTTAGTTTAAAACGTATATATGTGTCACCTTCTTGGATGCTTGCTTTCATTCTTCATATCCAAATCAGATAATTTAGAGTGTGTTGTGTGTGTGATCTGGATTTCAGCAAGTAGCAGCCTCAAGTGAAGGATTTGAGCTAGGATTCAAGCTACCAATCTTTACCAATTTCTTCCTTTGGGTTTAGGTAAGATTTTGAGCTCAAATTATGAATTTATGGTTCTTAGTTATTGCCAAGTGATTGAATTGAGTTAACATGTTATTTTGAGTAAATTCGGAGTGCTGGAATGCATAAAGTCGAGCTGAAATTGAGTTGGGGAGATTTCCCCTGGTTTGCTGTGAAACAGAGCAATTGTGCTGCTGTTCGTCCGTGAGCGCGGCCACGATCACCTGATCGCGGGCCGCGATGTTCTTGAGGTGACCGCAGGCGGTTTGGGTCCGAGCTCGGGCCGCGATGTGAGCGCGGCCGAGATTGAGGTCATCGCGACCGCGACCGCGACGGGGTTAGTGCGGCCGCGATCGGCTGAGGGCGGCAGCGATGCGGCTGGGGTTTCGGGTTGGGTTTTTGGGTTCTGTGAGTTATGTGTTTGGGTCTTTGGGGTCTCATGAGTTGTTGGGAATTGTGTAAAGGGTTGTTGGGTCGAGATTGTGATATTGACTTGTGATATTGTGTTTTCAGGGTCTCGCATTGACAGGGTACGGAAAGGGCAGGGAACCGGGGACTTAGTATAGCTAGCTTAGCAGGTGAGTTTGCATGTTTTTGAGGAGATACTTGTACGATTACTTTACTGATACTTGCATGATCTTCCACTGAGCTTTTTATGAGATATCATGAGTTTTCTTACGAGCTTTTATTGAGATACTATCATGCATGTATTACTGGGCTATTGTGAACTTTATTTTAAATATGAGATTTGAGACACTTGAGCTATCGAGATACTAAACCGTACGACTGGGCAGGGGTCACGTCGCTCCCGATTCCCTTTTGAGTCCTGACGACTACTTTATGCGGTCTAGGGATTTGGGTACGTGGATTCGTCCACACGAGCTAAGCACCTATTTGAGTATCATGTGAGATCTCATATACTTGTTCAGTAGAGAACGTTGAACGTTTTATTATTAAGCTTACGTGTTTTTAATGAGCTTTTATAATCGTACACTAACCCTTGCATTCTCACCAGCTTTAGCTGACCTGTGTGTGTTGTCGTGTATATCTCAGGTGATCGGACTGCTAGTAGGCTTGCTGGACCGAAGTAGGTTTACCTTTTCCTGTGATGGAGGAGTTAGCTACCTTCTGTAGAGGTAGTTATATTCTGTGAACTGTTTGTACATACTTCGGATAGGTTGTGTTGTATTCAGGGATTTCCGTGACAGTCTCTTGTATAATTGATGTTTTAAATTATTGGGTTTTTACGTATGTGCTTTGGGAATAGTGTAGAGATTATTATCCTATGTAACGGATGATGTGTTGTTTTACGTGGCATTGTGGATTAGTTCGAGGGTGTTACAAGCTTGGTATCAGAGCCTAGGTTTAAGAGATTAAGTATCTAGTGGATGCTTAAGCTTAAACCACGGAGTCTAAATCCCTGGATGGTAATCCGAAGTAGAGTATTAGGTGATAAACGAGTAGTGTGTGGAGTCTTGTATAGTTAATTCATGTTATTATTGTATTGTGCAGGTTATTATGGATCGTCAGGGCAGCGGGCCTCAGGGGGATGACCATAGGGATGATGAGCCCTTGCGTAGATCTGACTTGTACTCTGTGATAGGTCAGATATTAGATGAGCGTTTTCTGGGTCAGAGTATGGGTAGGGGTCGAGGTGCGGTGCCTCCGCCCGAGGGAGGCCAGAGTTCTGGGGTTGGTGCTTCGTCTAGCCAGCCATCGCGAGGGTCCTTTAAGGACTTTATGACGGGACATCCTTCGGAGTTTTTCGGGGGAGTTGGTGCCTCGAAGGCACTTGATTGGCTGCTGGAGGTCGAGGCTGCTTTTCGTATAGCGCATGTGGATCGAGCAGATAGGGTGAGTTATGCCTCATACCTTCTGAAGGGAGGGGCATTGAGATGGTGGAGTTCAGTTGTCAGCGCTCAGGGAGTTGATGAGGCCTACTTGATGTCTTGGGAGGAGTTTCGTACAGAGTTTGAGTTGCAGTATTGTCCACTAGATACGATGAGAGAGTTGGAGCGAGAGTTCATCCATTTGCAGCAGGGAGCCAGATCTGTTCAGGAGTACATTGACGTGTTTAATGATAGAGCACAGTTTGCGCCGCATCAGGTAGCCACCGAGGACCGAAAGGTCAATATGTTTATCGAGGGATTGAGGCCGGACATTAGAGAGTTTGTGGGCATGGTGCGTGACCCCACATTTGCTTCAGCTATGGAGTATGCTCGTCGGCGAAAGCGGGAGGTTGAGAGGTAGCGGGAGCAGCCGGCTCCCCAGAGACAGCGTGTTGAGGCATCGGGACAGGGGCAGAGTTCAGGGTCATCGAGATTTTATCGGGAGAGCCGTCAGGGTGGGTATTTGGAGCAGCAGGGACAGAGTTCAGGGGCCCAGCGAGATCAGGGTCGGGATGACAGGCAGTCGGGGGCTGGTCAGAGTCAGGGACAGGGTCGGGTTGGTCAGAGACAGCAGGGGCAGCGACAGCTGGGTCAGGGCCAGAGGCAGAGTCAGAGCTAGGGGAGTGTTGGGAGGGGATCTCAGGATTCTGGCAGTAGAGTTGAGAGTTCGACATCGGTGGAGAGAGACTGTCAGCGGTGCCATCACCGCCATGCAGGGCCGTGTGCTCTGGAGCACCTCAGATGTTTTCGTTGTGGCCAGTTTGGTCACACTGCCGTTGCATGTTCATCACAGGAGTCCCTGTGCTTCCGATGTGGGAAGCCAGGTCATATGTCTCGGGATTGCCCGAATCCTGTTGCAGGGTTTCCCGGAGCGAGTTCGAGCGGGGCTGGGCCATCTGGATCATCGCCAGCACCTCAGGGAAGGGGAGCACCGAGGGCTCGTGGTAGGGTCTTCCAGGCTACTTCAGAGGAGGCGCGTGAGTCGCCCGATGTTGTATCTGGTACGCTCATCCTTAACGGACTGCATGCCTTTATTTTGTTTGATTCGGGATCTGATCGTTCATATGTATCTGCCTCCTTCTGTGATTATTTTCCTATGCCTTCATTTGAGTGGTCTGTGCCTGTTATTGTTGAGCGTGTTGATGGTAGTACTGTATTAGTGAGCTGTATTTATAGAGATTGTGTGTTAGAGATAGACGCTCATCGATTTTCCATACACTTGATGCCTATGGAGATTAGCAGTTTCGATGCCATTGTAGGCATGGATTGGCTGACAGCGCGTCAGGCGGATATCTTCTGTTCTAAGAAGATGATTCGTATTCCTATTTCCGAGTCAGAGTAAGCGATGGTGTATGGCGAGAGGCGCAGAGGGGAGATGAGTACAGTGTCGATGGTGCAGGCGCAGAAGTATGTGGCAAAGGGGTGTGCCACCTATTTGGCTTATATGGTAGATGCGAAGAAGGAGAAGAGGGAGGTCAATGATGTGCCTATAGTTAGAGATTTCCCTGACTTGTTTCCAGATGAGTTGCCGGGTCTGCCGCCAGATCGGCAGGTTGAGTTTAGGATCGACCTAGTTCCCGGGGCCGTTCCTATTGCGCGTACGCCGTATCGGTTAGCTTCTACCGAGATGCGCGAGATGATGACGCAGCTTCAGGATCTTCTGGATCGTGGGTTCATTCGCCCCAGTTCTTCTCCGTGGGGAGCCCCCGTGCTATTCGTGAAGAAGAAGGATGGGACGATGCGTATGTGTATAGATTATAGAGAGCTTAATAGCGTAACGGTGAGGAACCGTTATCCCTTGCCGAGGATTGATGATCTCTTTGATCAGCTTCAGGGGGCGAGCTATTTCTCGAAGATTGATCTACGTTCCGGGTATCATCAGTTGCGGGTTAGAGATGAGGATGTGCCTAAGACTGCATTCAGGACCATATATGGTCATTATGAGTTTTTAGTCACGCCGTTAGCGCTGACTAATGCCCCAGCAGCGTTTATGGACCTGATGAATAGGGTCTGCAGGCCGATGCTTGATCGATTCGTGATCGTGTTCATTGATGATATTTTGATCTACTCGAGGAGTAGTGAGGAGCATAGCCAGCATCTGAGAGAGGTTCTGAGTACTCTGCAGCAAGAGAGGCTATACGCCAAGTTTTCGAAGTGCGAGTTTTGGCTTCGAGAGGTGAAGTTCTTAGGCCATGTAGTGACGAGTGAGGGAGTTAAGGTGGATCCAGCGAAGATTGAGGCGATTATGAGTTGGGGCCAGCCCACATCTGTGTCTGAGGTTCGCATTTTCTTGGGTTTGGCAGGGTATTATAGACGGTTTATAGAGAATTTCTCGCAGATCGCAGTGCCATTGACGACTTTGACTAGGCAGTTAGTGCCTTTTGTATGTACCGAGGAGCAGGAGAGTGCCTTTTTAGAGTTGAAGAATCGTGTGTAGGGCTCCGATTCTAGCGCTGCCAGAGGGTTCCGAGGATTTTGTTGTGTATTGCGATGCTTCCTTTACTGGGTTGGGGTGTGTACTGATGTAGAGAGGCAAGGTGATTGCTTATGCCTCGAGACAACTTAGGAGCTATGAGTTGAGCCAGCCGGTGCATGATTTAGAGTTGGACGCCATAGTCTTTGCCTTGAAGATATGGCGGCATTATCTTTATGCGACGCGCTTCACAGTATATACCGACCATAAGAGTTTGCAGTATCTGTTCAGTCAGAAGGAGCTGAACATGAGACAGAGGCGCAGTATGGAGCTCCTGAAGGATTATGATTGTGACATCCAGTACCACCCGGGGAAAGCTAGCGTGGTGGCGGACGCTTTGAGCAGGAGGTCTTATGAGCAGACAGTTACATCTGGAGCTTCTCGATTAGAGGTCACGTCGACCTTGATTGATAGTCTGCGGTTAGCTCAGGAGGAGGGGCTGGGGGCGAGAATGTGCAGAGAGAGAGATTAGCTGGTCAGTTGGAGTTGCTAAGTAGGGATGATCGAGGATTGATGACCCTTCGAGGTCGAGTGTGGGTCCCCAGAGTAGGCAGTTTGCGGCAGCTGATTCTAGACGATTCCCATAAGTCTAGATTATCGATCCATATGGGCAGCACGAAGATGTACCAAGATCTGCGGGTTCATTATTGGTGGCCAGGGATGAAGAGGTGAGTAGGGAAGTATGTGGAGGCGTGCATGACGTGTTTGAGAGTGAAAAGTGAGCATCAGAAGCCGCATGGCAGGCTTTAGCCGCTAGAGATTCCAGAGTGGAAGTGGTATGATATCACCATGGACTTCATAGTGAGACTCCCGCAGACTGTCCGTGGGATGACATGATCTGGGTTATTGTCGATCGACTTACGAAGAGCGCCCACTTTTTGGCCGTTCGTGGGACTATTTCGATAGATCAGTTGGCGCGCCTCTACATCAGTGAGATTGTTGCGAGACACGGAATTCCGAGATCTATCACGTCTGACCGAGATAGCCGATTTGTGTCGCGTTTCTAGCAAAGCTTTCAAAGGGAGTTGGACACCCGAGTCTTGCTTGCTTCTAGCGAAGCTTCTAGAACTGGATAATAGGCATGGCAGGAATACGACTTTTTTTCAGCTGAGTACAGCCTATCATCCGCAGACAGGGGGTCAGACTGAGCGGACTAATCAGACATTGGAGGATATGCTGCGAGCCCGTGTTATTGATTTCGGGGGTAGCTGGGATTTACATTTGCCGCTTGTTGAGTTTGCGTATAATAACAGCTACCACGCATCTATCGGCATGCCTCCGTTCGAGGCTCTCTATGGGCGTAAGTGTTTGACTCCAGTATGTTGGGGAGAGGTTGGGGAGCGTCCTATCAGTGGGCCAGAGGTTCTTCAGGAGACTAACGACAAGGTCGCTATGATTCAGCAGCGGATTAGGACAGCTCAGAGTCGCCAGAAGAGTTATGCGGATCGCCAGATGTCCGAGTTAGAGTTTCAGGTCGGAGACTCCGTGATGCTGAAAGTCTCACCCTGGAAAGGGATTATCCGATTTCGAAGACGAGGTAAGATTGGTCCGCGCTATATTGGGCCATTTGAGGTTATAGAGAGGATCGGGGATCAGGCTTATCGTCTGGATTTGTCTTCAGAGCTATCGGGAGTTCATAATGCCTTTCATGTCAGCCATCTCCGTAAGTGCTTAGCCTGTGATGATCAGCGAGTGCCGTTGTCAGAGACTGAAGTCGATGATAGACTTCAGTATGCCGAGCAGCCTGAGGCAGTGACAGATCGCAAAGTGAAGAGGCTACGTAACAAAGAGGTGGCGTTAGTGTTAGTGCAGTGGAAGCACCATAAGGGTACCAGCGCCACATGGGAGCCAGAGTCAGAGATGCGTAGCCGTTATCCTCACCTCTTTGCTTCGAGTTAGATTATGAGGACAAAATCTTCATAAGGAGGGAGGACTTGTAACATCCCATTTTTGAGATAGGTACGTGGAATTATTTCGTTGGATTAACTATTTAATTTGGGACCCAGTGATGTAAATTTGTATTTTGGGGTATCGGGATCAGATTTTGGGTACCGGACCGGGTTTAGTTTAAAACGTATATATGTGTCACCTTCTTGGATGCTTGCTTTCATTCTTCATATCCAAATCAAGAGTGTGTTATGTGTGTGATATGGATTTTAGCAAGTAGCAGCCTCAAGTGAAGCATTTGAGCTAGGATTCAAGCTACCAATCTTCACCAATTTCTTCCTTTGGGTTTAGGTAAGATTTTGAGCTCAAATTATGAATTTATGGTTGTTAGTTATTGCCAAGTGATTGAATTGAGTTTACATGTTATTTTGAGTAAATTCGGAGTGCTGGAATGCATAAAATCGAGCTGAAATTGAGTTGGGGAGATTTCCCCTGGTTTGCTGTGAAACAAAGCAATTGTGCTGCTGTTCGTCCGTGAGCGCGGTCGCGATCCACTGATCATGGGCCCCGATGTTTTTGAGGTGATCGCAGGCGGTTTGGGTCCGAGCTCGGGCCGCGATGTGGGCGCGGCCGAGATTGAGGTCATCGCGACCGCAACCGCGACGGGGTAAGTGCGGCCGCGATCGACTGAGTGCGGCTGGGGTTTCGGGTTGGGTTTTTGGGTTCTGTGAGTTATGTGTTTGGGTCTTTAGGGTCTCGTGGGTTGTTGGGAATTGTGTATAGGGTTGTTGGGTCGAGATTGTGATATTGAGTTATGATTTTGTGTTTTCAGGGTCTCCCGTTGACAGGGTAGGGAAACGGCAGGGAACCGAGACTTAGTATAGCTAGCTGAGCAGGTGAGTTTGCATGTTTTTGTTGAGATACTTTTACGATTACTTTACTGATACTTGCATGATCTTCCACTGAGCTTTTTATGAGATATCATGAGTTTTCTTACGAGCTTTTATTGAGATACTATCATGCATGTATTACTGGGCTATTGTGAACTTTATTTTAAATATGAGATTTGAGACACTTGAGCTATCGAGATACTAAACCGTACGGCTGGGCAGGGGTCGTGTCGCTCGCTCCCGATTCCCTTTTGAGTCCTGACGACAGCTTTGTACGGTCTAGGGATTTGGGTACGTGGATTCGTCCTCACGAGCTGAGCACCTATTTGAGTATGTGGGATCTCATATACTTGTTCAGTAGAGAACGCTGAACGTTTTATTATTGAGCTTACGTGTTTTTAATGAGCTTTTATAATCGTACACTAACCCTTGCATTCTCACCAGCTTTAGCTGACCTGTGTGTGTTGTCGTGTATATCTCAGGTGATCGGAGTGCTAGTAGGCCTGCTGGACCGAAGTAGGTTTACCTTTTTCTGTGATCGAGGAGTTAGCTACCTTCTGTAGAGGTAGTTATATTCTTTATGGACTGCTTGTACATACTTCGGATAGGTTGTGTTGTATTCAGGGATTTCCGTGACTGTCTCTTGTATAATTAATGTTTTAAATTATCGGGTTTTTACGTATGTGCTTTGAGAATAGTGTAGAGATTATTATCCTATGTCACGGATGATGTGTTGTTTTACGTGGCATTGTGGATTAGTTCGAGGGTGTTACATTATTAGTTCGAGGGTGTTATATAAGAAAATAGTAATTAAAGGTTAACAAATAATATTTTACAACTTTATATCACTTATTAATACACACACTAATAAAACTTAATATTATTTGATACATAAAAACTTATTAAAATAAATAAGACATAAACAACAAATAAAAAGTAATTAAATTCAAATAAAAAAGATTAATACACAAACTTATAGAGATAATGTGATAAATGCCTAAAAATTTTCAAGACCAGTTCGTTTTGTGTTTTTTAAGTTTCTTTTAATGTATTTTGATGATTATAGTTTTTTGTAAATGATTATATATATTAGTAAAGTAATTATGATTATTTTTAATAATGTTTTTTTTGTTGATTTATTTAATTGATTACGATGGATGACACTTATTTAGAAAATGACATGTTTTAAAAATGCTAGCTTTTTTGTTTTATTTGGTGAGTTTGTCATTTAACGAATTAACGGCTCATTTAATGGTTTTTCTCCACCTTGCAATCTTGCATCTCGGGATTTCTATTTTCCTCACGCGACTACTTTTCTTTAGGGTTATGAGACATGTATACTTGTAATTGATGATGATAAATCGATATAAGTTATATATACTGTAGGAATAATGTGTCCGATACCAATTTTAATATATAAGAAATATATTACGAATTACAATTTTGAAATTAAATGATAATACACGGAAAGAAATAGAATACGGAAATTAAAATTACAAGTAAAGTAAATAATAAACTTGAAAAGTAAATTACAATACGGAAAACAAAGCCGAGTCTCGTGTTAACACGATTCTCTTAAAACAGATTCGAAGTCTGTTTCCCAGGGTACAACAGCCAAAGCAATGTGTATTGCCGGAGTTAAACTAACTTGGCTGGAAATTCGACGGAGTTCTTCGTGTTTTTCGATCAGAGAAAAAAAAAACTCTCAATGTGTATGTAGTGTATGTATTTAGATTGTGTTTTTCCAAGTGTTTTATGATGTTTGCATCTCCATCTCTTTTATAGGATATGTGTTGTAACGACAAATTAATTATATTGTTGTAAATAATAATATAATCAAATCTAAAACACTAATATCTTTGCAATATAAGAATGAGAATTCTTATTCCAATATTCATTTGGTTGATAGGGGGGGGGGGGGGTTTATAGGATGACCATTCAAGATTGATTTATAACATTGTTGGGAGTTATAGGATAGCCATTATGATTTATTTATAACACTCCCCCTTGGCTATCCATCATTTAGACAAACATGCCACGCTAAAACCTTACTAGAAAAAACCGTGTGGGATTAAAACCTAGTGAAGGAAAAAGAGTACATGATCCTTTTAATACGCTTGAAAATGTTGTCTCATTAAAAACCTTGCCAGGACTACCCATTGGGAAAAACCATGGCCAGGGAAAAAGAGTGCAACGCGTATTTCTCCTCATGATGGTTGCATTACTTGATCTCTTTAAGATGACATAGCCCAATGTCATGCACCAATTTTCTAAACGTTGAGGTCGTAAGTGACTTGGTAAATAAGTCAGCCAAGTTCTCGCTCGAGCGAATTTGATGAACAGTTTTTCCACCACCATTCTTTTGCAAGTCATGAGTGTAAAAGAACTTTGGTATGATATGATTGGTCCGATCACCTTTGATGTATCCTTCCTTTAATTGTGCAATACATGTTGAATTTTCTTCATACAATACTGTTGGTGCTTCCATGACCGGTGTGAGGATCAGACATATATCCTGCATCTGCAAAACCAACTAAACTTCCTTTGATTTGTTGAGTGTAATATAGACCCATATCTTTTGTCCGTAGAAGATATCAAAGTATTTTTCTACTCCGTTCCAATGTCTTTTCGTAGGACACGAGCTATATCTTGCCAATAAATTCATTGAGAATGAAATGTACGGTCGTGTATGGCTCGCAAGAAACATCAATGCTCCAATTGCGCTTAAATATGGTACTTCTGGATCAAGAATTAAGCTTCCTGGTGCACAAGGATTCCACCATTAAGATGTTCAACTTGTAACCCAAGACAAAATTTTGTCTTTCTGAGGTCCTTCATTTCGAATTCTCTTTTTGAACATTCAACCACCTTAGGAAGCTCCCCTGGAGTTCCAATTATGTTCAAATCATCAACATACACAACAATAATAACATATTCGGATCCGGATCTCTTAATAAAAATGCATGGACAAACAGGATCATTATGGTAACCTTCTTTCAATAAGTATTCACTAAGGCGATTATACCACATGTGTCCCGATTGTTTTAACCCATACAATGATTTGTTCAACTTGATTGAATATCGTTCTCGAGATCTTGCTTCAGGTTACTTAAATCCTTCAGGAACTTTCATATAAATATTAACATCAAGAGAGCCATACAAATAGGCTGTCACAACATCCATCAGACGCAAGTCAATTCCCTCTTGAATTGTCAGTCTAATAAGATAGAGAAAGGTTGTTGCGTCCACCACTGGAGAATATGTCTCCTCATAATCAATCCATGGTCTTTGCGAGACTCCTTGTGCCACCAAGCGTGCTTTATATCGGATAATTTCATTATTCTCATTTCGTTTTCACAAAGACCCATTTATACCCTATGGGGAACTTAATTCTGCTTCTATTGCATCTTTCCATTTTGGCCAATCATTTCTTTGTTTGCATTCATCGACAGACTTTGGTTCTTGATCCTCACCATTTTCACTTCTAGTGCTACATTATAAACAAAAATATCATCACCGATAACTTCATTTTGATTCCATACAATCCCAGACATGGTGTAATTTATCGAGATCTCTTCATTATCAGGTACCTGAGGTTCTTCTGGAACTAACATGTCTAGGGCCTCTTCAGGAGATCTTTCTGGCAATACTGTTACCTCGACTTGACCATCTTTATTATTTGCTCCTTTTTTCTTTCGAGGATTTTTATCTTTGGAACCGATCGGTCTACCACGTTTCATGTGTGGCGTAGACTTGTTAGCACTAATAGATTTCCCTTCTGGAATATCAATCCTTGATGGAGCATTAACAGCTGGGATATATATTTTGGTCACTTTCTTTGGGTCAGTGAAAGTGTCTGGCAATTTGTTTGCTAAACCTTGTAAATGAATTATTCTTTGAACTTCAAGTTCACTTTGTTTGGTGCGAGAATCAAGATGAAATAATGATAATTCATTCCAACATATTTCATTTCCCAAGTATTTATTTTCTCCCCCTAATGTTGGGAATACCGATTCATCAAAATGACAATCAACAAATCGAGCCATAAACAAATCTTGTTAGACATTTTATTTCGATCATAGGGAGTTGTTTTGTAATAATTATTTTGGTATTGTTTAGTCTTGTATTTATTTCCTTTGTATTTTATGTTTATGTAAAAGTCAAGGGGCCAAAGGTGTCAATGTGTAATACTTAATTAAAGGAGCCTAGAAATAGGCTCCTAGGGTTTTGTAAACTATACGGTTGAAACATATTGAAATTCTGCAGCCGCCATTTTGCTTTATTCTCTCAATATTCTTCTTGTTCTTTCATCATTGCACAATTATTGAGTTGACATTCTTCTTGTGTGTGATAAAGAAACATTAAAGGTGCTGATAGTTTACGGGAATACAGATTTACAATTGGTATCAGATCCCAAAAGGTGGATTTCAACTGAAACTTTCGGATTCTGCTGGGTTTTTTATGGTGTTCTTCGTGTTCTTCATCATTCCATCCGGTTAGATCTTTTTATTCTCTGTTTTTCTGCGTTTCTTGTGTTATTATAGTCTTATAATCATCACAATATCATCCTCTACTGATTTCAAGCTCATTCAGTTCCATATTTACATTAAAATCATCATCATTCGGAGTTTTTGAAACATTCAAAAAATATGGGTTTTTAGTGGGTTTTAGCTTGTTCATTGCTGCTTTTTAAGTGTTTTGGTTTATTTTAAATCACCAAAAGTGTTTAAAATAGTTTATCAATCGTTTAGAAATGTTTTTTAGGCTTTAAAACTGATAAAATCGAATTCTGTTCAGTTCTGCCTTAGAAAACTGCTAAAACCTGCTGTAATTCGGACCTGTCACTGTAGCAATTCGGACCCCTTAGGAACCAAATTCGGACCAAATATCACCCTAATTCGGACCTCACTTCGGACCAATTCGGACCATCTTTAGGTGCATTTCGGACCCCCCATCTGCCTATTTCGGACCCCACTTAGGTCCCATCCGAACTTCGGACCATCCGAAGTTCAGATCAGGCTTTTCATTTTTCCATTTTGGATTTGTACTTAAATTTTTCAAATTTCGGACCATATCCATTTCGGACCATCCGAACTCGGACCATCCGATTTCGGTTCCCACCTGGACATTTTCCTAAGCCCTGTCCATTGTTCATCCGAATTCGGTTCCCTTAGTTCCATCCGAATCCGTATCCCATCCGAAATCTAGACCATCCGAATTAGGTCTACATCCGCATTAGGTCCCCACCCGAATAACTGTTCATCCGAAATTACTTCATCCGAACTACCTTTGCATCCGAAATAGAACTTCATCCGAATTAGGCCCTCATCCGAATTAGTACTTCATCCGAACCATAGACCCATCCGAATTACTGTTCACCCGAACTCATTCCATCCGCAATAGCCCTTCCATCCGAAATCAGTACTATTCGTCCTAAGTCCAGCCCATCCGTGTCCAGTTTCCACCTTTAAGATCTTCATTTTTACTCAGCACCCATCATAATGTCTCGCGAAGCTCTCGTACTCGGATCTGAGAACAGACCACCTGTTCTCTATCCAGATGAGTATGAACAATGGAAATCCCGATTCCTTAAATTCGTTGGCATGCAACCGCTTGGGAATTTGATGTTTCAGTCCATCTTCGAAGGTCCTGTAATCTATTATCGGGATATAGCAGCCCGACCTGAGGCTGACCCCCCTGTCTTAGCCTCCAAAGTTGAACGCGAACCGGCCTATGACGCCGAAAGAGACAGGCAACATGCTGATAAGAGGGCAGAATATCTGATCTATCAGGCCCTCCCCACTGATATTCTGGTTGGCGTAGACAGCAAAATGTCTGCCAAAGAAATGTGGGACGAGTTAGAAGTCCAGATGCTGGGGGCAGATCTCGATGATCGTGCAAAGATTGAGGAGGCAAAGGCTAAGTTTACAGAATTCCGCGCAAAAGTCGGGGAATCTCTGCAAGCTACGTTTACAAGGTTCTGTGCCGTCCTAAATGAGTTGAACAAACTTCACATAAAAAAGGATAGGGATGACATCAACATCCAGTTCTTTGCCGCCTTAGCCCCCGAGTGGCAGCTTGCTTGTCGAGCCACGAAACGAGTTCTGAACATTCCTGAGGTATCAATCAACGTCGTCTTTAAGGAGCTCAAGAAGTATCAAGGGGATGTAGATCAACAAAAGCTGATGGCAAATCAATTGGCCTCTCTACTGCTATCCGCCAACACCGGGTTGAAACCAAATGATTCACTCGCCTTGATCACCAACAAGAATATTCCGACACCTTCTTTTGCTCAAGGTTCATCATCATCGCAGTGCAGGTATGCCTCTCCTCCACGTGAGGTATTTGATGAGGAAGAGGCTTCTATACAAGAACAGATAGCCTTGTGGACCAACCGTCTCCTACAACGACGGTTCTCCAGCAAGACTAACAATCAACTCCGTTATGACACCGGTCCGCGGAGGTACTCTGATGATAGAAGGGATGAACGACGCGATGATTATCGCAGGGACGATTACCGAAGGGATGATCGCGACGAGAGGAGGTATGATGATAGGCGCGACTATCGAGATGAGCGCCGTTATGAAAGGCGAGACGATAGGCGCGGGGATAGAAGGGATGATAGGCAGGACGATCAACGGGATGATCGTAGGGATGACTGCCGTGAAGAGAGGAGAGAGCCCGAAAGAAGGGAACGAAGAAGAGATGACAGTCGAGAGCATCGTCGCGCCGATAAGAGGCCGGCGGAGAGAAGGGATGAACGGCCAAGAGCAGACGAGCCGAAAGCCGCAGATGAACGTCTCTGTTACAAGTGTGGTAAGCCGGGTCACTTCGCTCGGGAATGTAAGAACAATTTTGACAGAGACGTCGCATATTACGAACGAAAGCTCGAGGCCGCCAAAAAGAGAACGGATGCGTTAGCCCTCGTCACCCAGGAAGACTACTGGGATGCTGAAGATTCTGATGACGAGGATAACAAGGGCAAGAACTGTTACATGGTTGATCGTATTGGGTTGGAGAACTGTGCTGTTTCCACTGCTGCCAATTCAGATCATGCTGCTGAGGGGGAGACATTGAAAAATCCACCAGCATGTCTGATGACCACAACCAACGATCCCGAATGCTCCACATCCGGTTCCGAGTCAAATGAGGTATATTCCTGTTACATTCCTGCACATGTAAATAAATTATTTGTAGATAATGAATGTACACTGCACACACATATTCTTGATCTACAAGCTAGATTAAATGATGAAGTGTGTACAGGCTGAACATCAAGCTCAAACTCTAAAAGAATCATCTGAATTATATCATTCAAAGTGGTTAACTAATCATAATGTTATAAAACAGATGTTAATAGAAAAGGTAGATGTTCAGGATAGGAATATATATCTTGAATCTTGCATGGACACGCTATCAAAAGAAAAACTCTCTTTAAAAGAAGAAATTTCTGTACTCTCAAAACAATTAGATGCGGTAAATATGGAAAATATTGACAGTTTAGAAAAATACAAAATGATTGAAGAAGAAAGGATAAGTTTGTACTCAAGAATAAAGACCCTTGACGATGCATTTTTAAAAAGGGGTCAAACAGAACAAACTATCCACTTAAATCAGCTCAAAGAAACTAGGTTTTACCATTCTAAACAAGGAATTGGTTTTAAAATCCTAAATATTTGGAAAAAGCACGAAATGTTTAACCTTTATATTATGACATGAATTATATGGGAGCCGATCTTAAATCGTTCTTTTTTGAGTCATCAAAAGAAGTTTTAAACCAAGAAAATGAGAAACGTGTCGCACGTAAAGATAAAGAAATTTCTTTTCAATATGTAGAACTTAACGAGAGTTATTACTCTAGAGTACCCACTTTAGAGGAAGACTTCTTGTCAACTTATTCAGAAGCTGAATTAAAATCAGAAAACGTAAAATCAACTCCTCAACTTTATATTCCTGCAAAAGTTCTTCAACAACAAATCACTGTTTTATAAAAGGAATTGAAGTCGTCTCAAAAGAAAGCACTTGATCTTCAAGACGCTCTTCTTAAGAGCGAAGAAGAATTGGTAAATCAATCTTTTCAACAATCTGTGGAAGTTACTGTCTACAGAGAAAATTTTGAAATGGTTTCACAAAAATTGAAAGATCTTTCAAAAGAACAAACAGTTTCTCATTCCACAAAAATTCCATGTGTGTCATCAAATAAAGGTAAGGCCAAAGCTGAAACTTCTTCTGTCATTTACAAAGGTGAGTGTTCAAAACCTTTCAAAAATGAGGTTTCTAAAAAGACTCTAATAAAATCCAAGTCTTTTAAGAAACCCACTCACCAACAAAAAGAAAATTCTGTCAAGTCTAAATCTTCCATGCTTACTGACTCTAATCGTTTTGTTCCTACAGATCATATAAGAAGAGTCCCAAAAACCATCATGCTGGATTTTACAAGTTTTTTTTGTGAAGAAGGCTTTAATGCCAAATGAATTTGTTACTAGAGATAGGATGTCTGTAATCTCTAAAGACAATTTATGTAACAATGTGTGTGAGAATGCTTGTAATGATGTACTGAATTCTGTTGTTCCTTTAAAGTACTCTTTCAGTGATTTATTTAATCTGTGTCCAACTCGATATAGACGACAGGTTCCTGAAATGCATGCTTTCGTGCCATATCCTGTTAAACGAATTCGGAAAAAGAAAACAAAAAATGTTGCATCATCGGCCTCAAATAAAATTGAGATTTGTCCGTTGCCAAGGCCCAAAACCAAAGCAACGGTCAAAAAGGTCTCAAAAAGACAAAAACCAAAGGCAATTTCAGCGCCTAAGGTTCCAAAGCCCAATAAGTCCAATCTTCAATGGATTCCGAAGGGTTGTGCATCCGGACCACACACAAATGCTAAATGGGTTCCTAAAACTGTACACGTGCCATACAAATCTGGAAATCCTAACAAAAAGGGACCCATATTGAGGTGGGTACCCAAGGTTGTGTGATCTTTAAGCAGATGGTTCTTGGTTACTTCTGATCAAGACCCGTTCTTTAAAGAAATGGCTTCTAGTTACCATAGACTAGGACCCGTTCATTTGCTTGTCGGTTGTGCTTAAACCGACACGTTTGGCTTCTGTGCACACAGCCCAGGACCCGGTCTTAACTCATCATGTTTAATAGAACATCTCGGTTCAGAACACGGTTTCATTGTGAATTAAAATGGATGTGTTTGAATGCATATAGTTTTTCATTATATGAATTTATGTGTTTTTCAGGCTAAGTCCATTTGGTATATGGATTCGGGTTGCTCCAAGCACATGACTGGAAGAAGAGAATTGCTGTCCAACGTTGTTGAACAGTATTGCGGAACTGTCAAATTCGGGAACAACCATCAGGCTCACATCAAAGGATACGGAGACTTAGTTCTAAATAATTTGGTCATCAAGGATGTTGACTATGTTGAGGGGTTATCACATAATCTTTTTAGCATAGGACAGCTCTGCGACAAAGGACTAGAGGTAACTTTTAGAGCTAAGAACTGCAGTGTTAAGAGTATGGATGGAAAAGAAATCCTAACAGGTTCCTGAAACTCTAACCTCTAGACCATTGACGTAGCTAAGCTAATAGTGAAGGATAACTTTTGCCTACTATCAAAAGCCTCTTCAAAATACTCTTGGTTGTGGCATCGAAGATTATCCCATTTGAATTTTGATAAATCAACAAGCTAGCTGCGAAACAATTGGTTAAAGGACTTCCTGAATTGCGCTACGAAAAGGACCATCTGTGTGGAGCTTGTGAGAAAGAAAAAATGAAACGATCATATCACAAACCAAAGCCCGAACAATCAACAAAAAGAGTATTGGAGTTACTTCACATGGATTTATGCGGACCGATGAGGACTCAAAGCATAAATAGGAAATGATATGTGTTGGTTATCGTTGACGACTATTCACGATATACCTGGGTCAGGTTCTTGTGTTCCAAGGATGAGACAACTCAAGAAATCATGGATTTTATCAAGAGTGTCGATACCCAACAGCAGCTGTCAGTGCAATCAATCAGATCAGATAACGGCACGGAGTTCAAGAACTCGGTAGTTGAGGGCTTCCTTCGATCCAAAGGTATTCAGCATCAATACTCTGCTGCTCGAACACCTCAACAAAATGGGGTCGTGGAAAGGCTTAACCGTACGCTTGTGGAAGCCGCTCGTACAATGCCCACATACTCGAAGCTACCTCCGTTCTTGTGGGCCGAAGTCGTATCAACAGCATGCTATACACAAAATCGCTCCATTATCCATAAGTGCTTTAACAAAACTCCTTACCAACTCTTTTTTAATAAAGTACCATTTATCAAGTACTTACGTGTATTTGGTTGCAGGTGCTATGTGTTGAATGACAAAGACAACCTCAAGAAGTTTAACGAAAAGGCGGATGAAGCGATCTTCATTGGATACTCATCCAACTCGAAGGCGTATCGCGCATTCAATACCCGAACCAGAACAGTCAATGAAAGTGTGCACGTCACATTTGATGAGTTGGCTGAACTGGCACCCGAAGTTGATCAATCAGGACCTCGCATTACTCAAATGCCTGGAGACTCTTCTAATAACCCCATTTCTTTTTCTTCTTCTGATTTGGTTAATTTGTTTGATCCTTTTTATGTTGAATTTTTCGGTCCTAACGCTAGTGTTTCTAATATTGTCAATAATGTAGGTGATCCTTCCAGTTCAACTGCGCCACAAACTTTCTCCGCTCCATCTTCATGAACATACCCTCATCCATCTACATCATCCACCGACACATCCGCGGTTGAATCTACTCCTATAATACCCTCACATATAATACCAACAATTCTTCCTTCACCTGAACACTCGGGAATCGAACCAGAACCAGTGGTACCATCATTTGAAACCATTGACCATGAATCTTCATCCATCCCCACATTAACCACAGAGGTTCCATCCCGAGCACCCCTTCCATACGAGATTAAATGGACCCGAAGTCACCCAACAGATCAAATTATTGGTGATGTATTAACAGGAGTCCAAACTCGTTGGGCATCTGCTAATGAATGTCTCTTCGCATCATTCCTGAGTATGATAGAGCCCGCTCGTGTGGATGAAGCCCTGACAGATCCAGATTGGATAGTTGCAATGCAAGAGGAACTCAACCAGTTTGAACAGCTAAGAGTATGGCGGTTAGTTCCCAAACCAAAAGACCGCACAGTCATCGGATCAAAGTGGATCTTTAAGAACAAACGAGATGAGAACGGCATTGTGATAAGGAATAAAGCAAGACTTGTTGCCAAAGGCGACCGACAACAAGAAGGGATAGATTATGACGAGACCTTCGCTCCAGTTGCACGGATCGAAGCAATCAGAATCTTCTTGGCGTACGCGGCACACAAAGATTTCAAAGTGTACCAAATGGACGTCAAGACTGCCTTTCTAAACGGTGAACTTAACGAGGAGGTGTATGTTGAACAACCACAAGGCTTTGTTGACGCACATAAACCTGACCATGTTTATGTGCTAGATAAGGCCCTATATGGTTTAAAACAAGCACCTCGAGCATGGTATGATAGTCTTTCAAATTTCCTTATTTCTGCCGGTTTCTATAAAGGTGTGGTGGACACAACTCTGTTCACTAAAAGGGAAGGCCCACATATAATGCTAGTACATATATATGTCGACGATATTATATTTGGATCTACTGACTGTAATTTTTGTAAGGATTTTTCAGCCCTAATGGAGTCCATGTTCGAGATGAGTATGATAGGGAAATGAACTTTTTCCTCGGACTACAAGTCAAACAACTTGAGGATGGGATTTTTGTGAACCAGTCGAAATATACTCTTGACATTCTCAAGGAGTATAAGTTAGACTCTTGCACGAGTATCGCAACTCCCATGGCCTCCAACTGTAAGTTAGACACCGATCCTTCTGGGAAAAGTGTCGATAATACAACTTACAGAGGGATGATAGGATCCTTACTATACTTGACTGCCAGTAGGCCGGATATAATGTTTTCAACATGTCTATGTGCTAGATTTCAGGCCGACCCAAAAGAATCACACCTAACTGCGATAAAACACATTTTTCGTTATCTTAAGGGTACACCCGAACTTGGTCTATGATATCCAAAGGGAACCGATTTTGATCTTACCGCGTTTTCAGATGCTGATTTTGCAGGTTGTAGAGTTGACACAAAAAGCACGTCGGGGGAATACAGTTTTTAGGAGATAGACCGGTGAGTTGGTCTTCCAAAAAGCAGAATTGTGTTTCCACATCTACAGCTGAGGCTGAGTATGTAGCAGCTGCAAGCTGTTGCTCTCAAGTGTTGTGGATGAGATCACAATTACGCGATTATGGATTCTCACTCACCAATTTTCCAAATTTACTGTGATTCTCGAAGTGCAATTGCCATCTCTTGCAATCCCGTGCAGCACTCTCGAACAAAACACATAGATATCAGGTATCATTTTATTAAAGATCACGTAGAAAAGGGAACCATTGAGTTGTATTTTGTTGGCACGGAATATCAACTTGCGGATATATTTACTAAAGCTTTAGACGAACCTCGTTTTCAGTTTTTAGTATCCCATATCGGCATGTTGAATCCGCCTTCCAATTAAATATCAGATATTGTCTTAAATAATTCTATTTCAATCTATCATGATTAAAATTCCTTTATTTTAGAAAATATCTGTTATTTAAATTTAAGGATTGTGTCACAAAATTGAAACTCAATATTTCCTTATCTGTGTATATTTTTAATAATTAATGATCCTGACAAATTGCTGTGTGAATTGTTCATCACGGAGTGGGATGCAAACAATATCCAGGTTTGTCTGTTTCTAAAAGGCTAGAAAGGGTTTATGAGCTTAATCAGAAAATCAAAAGGAAAAGAACCGGTATCTATTTGAGGGGGAGTACAGTTAGGATTTTAAATTTTTATAATTCTTTATTTTTTTTTAATTTCTTAAGTAAAATTTTTTTAATTTTAGGTTGGTTATATTTTATTTTATTTTATTTTTGAGTTTAATTTAATAGGTCTATAAATCCTAAATAGATTTTAAATTTCAAATTTATTCAAAAGCCAAAAACATTTTAGTTTATTTTATCTTAGTTTAGTTTATTTTATCTTAACTTAAAAGAACAAAGAAAATACCAAAAATATCTTATTTTGTAGGTTAATGGAAAAATTCAAAAAGACTTAATAAAATTGGGCCAATTTTTTATTAAAAATCTTGTTTCTTTTTATTTGTTTAAAAGCCCAAAATTTTTATTTTTGGTAAGTGTGAAATGAAAAATCCGGCAGCCCATTCACTCATTGGGCGCGGATCTCTCACACCCGACCCGACCCGAGTGAGATTAAATAGAGGGTCAACCGGTCAATGTCTTCATCTTCAAGATATTTATTTCTTTCTTCTTCTTCTCGTCGCACCACTCACCGCCGACCACCATAACCGCATTTCAAAGCTTTTGGACCACCACTTTCTTTCGATTTTCTTGCATTTTCCATCTTCGGCACTTCAAGGTAACATCATTTTAACTTTATTTTACTTTTTAATGTCTTATATTGTGTGTTTGATTCTTCCTTTTTTCTTCATTTTTCTTCTCGGTTTATGGTAGTTTTAGGTACTTTAATGTGTGTTTTTCACTTAGTAGCAGTTAGATAAAATGTTCCTTAGGTTGTTTTAGATTAGGATCTGTAATTTCATGCATTTTTGTCACAATCACCACTGTTCACGTTGCATGTTGCATGAACTTCATAACTGAACTGTTGCAATTTGGACCATCCGAATTCGGACCAAGCACCGAATTCGGATGTGTCCCTTAGAACAATTTCCAAATGTTTACAACTGTTCATCCGAATTCGGACACTGTGCATCCGAACTCGGATCACTGTGCACCCGAATTCGGTTCTTCAAAAGTACGTTCAAACTTGTTGATTATTTTTATAAGTTAAACTTCATCATCCACTGTACATCCGAATTCGGATGATATCCGAATTTGGTCCCCATCCGAATTATGGATTCCATCCGAAATCGGTCCTTTCCATCTCATTGCATACATCTACTTCGGTCCTCATCCGAATTCGGATCATGTTCATGTACCATCCGAATTCGGACCATCACCCACATCACCAATTCCACTTGCATTTTGGACCACTATCCGAATTCGGCCACTTTTGTCACATCATCCGAATTCGGACCCCCCACATATCATTCATGCATCATCTGGATTTCGGCCTGATCCGAATTCGTTGACACTGTTCATCCGAATTCCCACCATCCGAAATCCAACACTTAGCATTTTTTTAAATTTTTTAATTTTCCATTTTTGCATTTTTTATATGTAAATTCAAAAATACAAAAATATATTCCTCAAAGTGCACCATTGATTAGAGTTAGGACTAGTGTTTGAGTGAAAATGTCTCATCTAACATCGGTCTCTTAACGATTGACTTTGGTCTTAATTCTACTAATACAGACCCGATGCTAAACAGATCAGGCAGTTTCTATTTCACACTAATCTAGACTTCACATCAATGCCTTTTTCAGCTGAGTCTTCTTATTCTAACTCTGATGCACCTTGCAGGATGATGGAACCCGAAGTTGTTCTTACCATACCCCATCCCCCCATCCCAAACAATAACGCCCAACTCCGAGAACAATCCATCCTCCCCAACGCCGAGTTTGTCGAGTTTATTCCGCACAACTGGCAACTCGACGTTTCCATCCTGACCAAAGAACCCCAAACCCTTGCAATCGACATCGTCACTCGCCATCCAATCTATTACGCGTTATCCACCGCCATAGTTGTTCCCCAGATTTATCTACAACAATTCTGGAACAGGCTACAATACTTTCCTGACCCTGAACCTCACTTTACATCCACCATAGACTGTGTTCCAGTCAAACTCAACATCTCCGCCATACGCCACATCCTTCATCTACCCGCAGCATACTACCTTCCAACTCGCGAACATTTTGATCCCAACCCTTCCATCACCCAAACCCTATCTGAAATCCAAACACTGGGTTATGATGGCCCTCTTTCCAAACCCTCAGATTTCAGAACCAAAAACCTTCAATCTCACTGGCGGATACTTTTTGATGTAATCAACAAATGCTTCACCGCCAAGCATTCTGGCCACGACTCTGCGTCGGCTCAGGTACTAGCCATGTTCATAGGCTTTGCCTTTGACTGACACGTGGATTATGTTGCTTTCCTCTTTGAGGAACTAAAAAGAGTTCATGTGGAGAGGGGCACCAAGAAAGGCAGAAAATACATTCCCCTCCAACGATTTCTGCAGCTAATCATTCAATATGCAATGGACCATGATGACGATATCCATGAACGTCCGGAGGCAGACGTCTACCCCACCGTGGAGATTCAAAAGTTAACTCTGCCAAAGGGGGCCCCCACAGTGCCGACAATGAAAATACCTCTATCTTTGCTAATGAGGTCAAGGGGGTTGGAACGGGTTCGGGCATACATTCGAGAGAGTTATCCGGATGAGTCTCAGTCGGAACCGTCTGAGACTAGCCAATCCGAAGGTGAGGCGAGTATGAGTGAGCATGAGGGAGTTCGGGTGGATGTTCAGCAATCTTATCAATCTCTGGGTATGGGTGAGGGGGAGCCTGTGTTGGTAAGGGAGGAAGCAGGAGGTGAGGCGGCAGAGACGGCGGATTCAGAAAGAACCGTCTCTGTCGTGCGAGCGAGGGAAGTGCAATCTGAGGGTGAACTAAGCCCAATTAGCCGGACTCCTCACCATAATACCGTCGGTCGAACTAACCACCACCACCCCCTTGGTTTCCCCTCAAAGGGAAACCACTTCATTTCACGGGGCCATAGCACATACTCCATCGCCCTCTCACTCGGAGAGTGGCGGTGTTGAAAGAGGTCACACTCCTCCCCATGTGACCGCACTTCATTCATTCACGATTCCATCCCCCATTATACAAACACCGCACGATGCCTCCGTGGCATCCCCAAGAGCTGCCTCCGTGGCAGCTCCTCAAACTTCCGGATCTGCGCGTCCTATACAAGAGCCAGAAATGGCGAAAGGAAGACCGGAAGTGGCTCAATCAACGCCATCCACTTCCGGCCATCTCCCAATAAATTTGGAGATGTTAACGGCAGCTTTACGTGCTGCCGGCGTGATTACCCGGGCTGACCTGGACGCCCAAAGGGAAGCTGCCGAGGAGCGTCACACCGCCCTACTTTCACTAATCAAGGGTAAGGGTGTCACTTTCGAAGCTGGCCCCCCACCAGGTTCCCATTCAGTTCAAAATCAGATCTCAGAGCTGTCGGACAAGATCGATGCGCTTACACGCCTAATTCTGCAAGTCCAGGAACAGCTTAATTCGAGAATGGATCGCCTTGAGTCGGCAGTTATAGAACTCCAGTGCCGCCCTTAGGCAGAGGCCCCAAAAAGAAAGCATGACGATCAGGACGACCCTGATCGTCATGGGGGGGAGAAAAGGAAAAAGGTTCACCATGAGGAACCCATCATGTTAATAGGGGGAGCAGAGACCACTGAAGGGACAAAGTTTCAGGGGTCAGGGGAACAGAGGCAGGAGGCTCAGGAATACCTTTTTATAGAAGACGAGCCCATGGTCGAGGGTCCAGCTCCACTGGATCCGATGACAGCTATGGTAGAATTCGAGGAACCTCATGACAAGGTTGAAATCATATTGGTTTCTGATTCAGATTCCGATATTGACGACAACGAACCTTTATTAATTCCTAAGCCTGAACCCGAATCTCCAATGAAAAAATCTTCATCCTCTTCCTTTGACTTCCTGAACTCACCACCACCAGCCCCTCAAGAAGAAATCCTATCATCAATTCAAGCTCCTGAGTCACTAAAAGAATCCCACATAGTCCTCAGCCCTCCAAGATCCCTAAGCCCTCCTCCAGTCCAACAAACCGAACTTCCAGGTCCTTCCCAAACCAAAAGGGTCGATTGCTTCGATGAAACTCCATAAGGCCCTGGTATTTATAGAAAAGATGATTTATTCTGGGTGGACCATTATTCAAAAGGAAAAGTTCAAACACTGCCTCAAGAAGAAAAGGACAATTTGCGACAAGAACGGCGGGGGACAATCATAAAGCTTCTTGAAGCCAAAAAGGATGAAATCGAAGAACTCCCCGTTCAGGGCCTTAAAGAATTCTTGCAGAAGTTTCCCCCGGAGCAGTTTCAGAACCCGTACCTAGAAGAAAGATTCAAAATGGTATTCAGAAAGAAGCCTGAATCCTTCAGCAGACGCCTACTTATGGAACTTACAAATGTTACTAAAGCTGAACAGGCCGAATACTATCAACTGATGCTCTGGGAAAGAAGGTCAAAAGTGTCCAAATCGAAGATAAAGAAACTCATTTCTATCACCATGTGCAAAAGGGGAAAAGTATACTACCCCGCCTTTCAAGTAGAAAGAGAAGATGACATTGTAGATGAGTTCTTCGATAATGACCTAGACTTCATAAATGTGGACGACGTCGAATTTCTACACGAGCGATTGAAAAATCGCATTAAAGGACATATGTCTCGCATGACTGCTTTGGGTGCCTTAGTTCGAAGCATGAACCGTCGCTCAATCATTATGTGCCTAAGAGATTTCCAGATGGCTATCGAGAGCGCGATGGTTAAAGTGGGTCTTCGAGCACCGGAACAGGATAGCTTCCTTCTAGCCCACCATCCGGCTTACAGAGTTATTTTCAGAGGAGGCCCGGGTGTCATTTTTGTCAATCACAAGGGCTACAAAAGGTTCATGCGCTTTGAGGATCTTCCCTGTTACTCCGATGGTACACTCAGATTGGTTCGAGCTGCGCTTACACAGAAAGTTCAAGACTTTGACGCTCAACCAGATCCACAACAAAGGTGCTCACCAAGGGAGATTCAGGACACCCTCAGCGGCATTGAACTCCTGAATGAACGGCTACATTTGAGACAAGTGACCAGACGCTTCGACGTCATCCTTGGACTCCGGGAATCTACGGATCATGCCAGAGTTCCAGGACCTCCTAAATGATCAACAAGGGGGAGATTGTTAGACATTTTATTTCAATCATAGGGAGTTGTTTTGTAATAATTATTTTGGTATTGTTTAGTCTTGTATTTATTTCCTTTGTATTTTATGTTTATGTAAAAGTCAAGGGCCAAAGGTGTCAATGTGTAATACTTAATTAAAGGAGCCTAAAAAATAGGCTCCTAGGGTTTTGTAAACTATACGGTTGAAACATATTGAAATTCTGCAGCCGCCATTTTGCTTTATTCTCTCAATATTCTTCTTGTTCTTTCATCATTGCACAATTATTGAGTTGACATTCTTCTTGTGTGTGATAAAGAAACATTAAAGGTGCTGATAGTTTACGGGAATACAGATTTACAAATCTCCTGTCAAAGGTTCCAAATATTTAATTATCGATGGGGACTCATACCCAACATATCTTCCCAACCTTCTTTGAGGTCCCATCTTTGTGCGTTGTGGTGGAGCAATTGGAACAAAAACCACACAACCAAAAATTCTTAGATGGGATATATTTGGTTTCTGACCAAAAACCAATTCTAATGGGGAAAAAGTATGATAACTAATAGGATTGATTCTAGAGAATCGAACAATCTAGGAGATAATTATGAAAAACCTGTAACGTACTACTAAATTTGTTATTTTAACTTAGGAAGTTTGTTATTATTTATGTCTCCTCATTGTAATCTTGTATTATATATATATACCTTTACATATGACACAACTTTCAAGGTGATTTTTCCAAATCTCTAATATGGTATCAACCTAACGTATCCTGGTTACCTTCTTCCCACCATGACTGTCGACTCTCCTCTTACGCTTGCTACAGTTCTTCATATGATTAATATAAAACTTTCCTCCACCAATTACCTATTATGGAGAAATCAAATGCTTCCCCTTCTCGCTTACCAGAAGCTTACTGGCTACATCGATGATTCGATGGTACTCTGCAGGCACCTTTACCCGCTACCTCTTCCAACCCAGATTACATTGCATGGCTTGCCGCTGACCAACGTGCTCTCATTCTCATTCAATCATCCCTTACTGAAGAAGCAATTGCTGAAACGATTGGGCAAACAACAGCCCGTGCTGTCTGGTGCGCATTACAGGCAGCCTACAGCCATGACTCTGTTCAACGGATGCATACTCTTTGTGATTCTCTTCGTCACCTTCAAAAAGGCTCTTCTAATGTTTCAGAGTTCGGTCGAAAGTTCAAGGCTATATGCGACAACTCACTGCTATCGGTCACCCTCTTGATGAAACCGATAAATATCATTGGTTTCTTTGCGGTCTCGGCTCGTCCTTTGAGACTTTCTCAACAACTCAACGCTTAATCCGACCTCGTCCATCATTCCGTGACCTTCTTTCTCATGCAGAAAGTCATGAGTTGTTTCTCCTATCTGTTAATGGTTCGAGCCCCGCTCCTGTGGCCTTTATTACTGCCCACTCCTCTGGTCGTGGTACTTCTCTTAATGGTCATGGACGTGGTGGATATTCCAGGGGACGTGGTCGTGGTCGTCGTCTGCCCCATTGTCAGCTATGTCGCAAAGATGATCACTATGCCCCACAATTTCCTGATCTACACTCTTTTGCCCAACGTTCACCGACTCTTGATGTCAACCTAGCACAGGCCTTCACTGCTCAATGTCATGTTTCTGACACGTCTCCTGATTGGTTTGTTGATTCTGGTGCTTCAACTCACATGGCCCCGTCAACTTCTCATTTGGACTCAGTCTCTACTTATTCTGGTAATGATCAAGTTTCCTTTGGTAATGGTAATACTTCATTTATTTCTCATGTTGGTACTTCATCTATCTCTCCTGCAATTACTTTAATTGACGTTCTTGTTGTGCCACAACTCAACAAGAATCTTTTGTCCATTAGCAAACTTACCAAGGACAACCCAGTTGACGTTTTATTCTCTGATGATATGTTTGAAATTCAGAACCGCCACTCAAAGGAACCTCTAGCACGGGGTAGCCATAAAAATGGGTTATATGTGCTACATCAAGGCCAACATGCTTTTTTGGAAAATCTCACGTCAAATAAAGCACAAGCTTCTTATGATCTATGGCATAGTCGCCTAGGGCATGCTTCGTTTGATATTATTACATTACTTAGTAAAGTTGGTTGTTTATCCGTTACTTCTGTTTTACCAAATCCTCGTATTTGTTCATCATGCCAATTATCAAAGAGTAAACGTGTGCCTTTTGATCTCAATTTGGAACGATCTTTGCATGTTATAGATTTAATTCATTGTGATTTATGGGGACCTTCTCCTGTTGTTTCTCTGGATGGGTATCGTTATTATGTTATATTTATTGATGATTTCTCAAGATTTACTTGGTTCTATCCTTTAAAAGCCAAGTCAGATTTCTATGGAGTTCTACATGCCTTTGTTAATTTGGTACGAACACAATTCTCATGCAAGATTAAAAAATTTTCAATATGACGGTGGAATAGAATTTGTGAATGAACGGGTTCGAAACTTATTTTCGACCAACGGTACTCATCATCGTTTATCTTGCCCTTATACTCCTCAGCAGAATGGTCGCGCAGAAAGGAAACATCATCATATAACTGAGACTGGCTTAGCAATGATGTTTAATGCTCATGTTCCTACACTCTCTCGACATTACTCAGTTCATAAACTTGCTCCTCGAAGTAGCAAGTGTGTGTTTGTCGGCTATTCTACACAATACAAGGGCTATCGTTGCTTGGATCCATCTACCTAATGTATCTACACAACATGCCATGCTCAGTTTGATGAAACTTGTTTTCCATTTGCCAACACTTCTCTCACTACGCCACCTGATCAGCTTCTGTTTTCAACTTATTGTGATGGCTTTACTCCACATTCCAACCAGCACCTTCTTACTCCAATGACACCTGTTGCTGTGTCACCTAATACACAACAAACCCGCTCCTTCCCTTCAGCTCCATGTGACCTTTGTCATGCTCACTCTTCCACTCCAGCCCTTGTTGAGCAACCACAAAACTCTTCAACGCCTTTATCTCCTGTTGTCGATCCAGAACAACCGGTCACAACTCCATCTTCCTCATCATCGGGCCATCCCTGGTGACACGATCTAAGGCTGGTGTTTTCAAGCCCAGACATATTGCAGATATGTCATATATCTCATCGTCACCTTTACATCATGTCTTATTTGCTGCAAAAGAGCCGCGAGGATACAAATCTGCATCCAAAGATCCAAAATGGTTTGCAGCGATGTGCGATGAAATGGATGCATTATGACGGAATCTCACTTAGGAACTTGTTCCACGACCCAAAAACTCAAATGTTGTAGGCTCAATGTGGGTATTTCGAACTAAATTTCTCGCTAATGGCACTGTTGATCGTTTTAAAGCTCGTCTTGTTGCTCAAGGTTTCTCTCAAGTTCCCGACGTGGAATATTTTGCTACGTTTAGTCCGGTAGTAAAAGCATCTACTGTTCGTATTATTCTTTCTCTAGCAGTGCTCTACAAGTGGCCTCTTCACCAGTTAGACGTCAAAAACGCGTTTCTAAATGGTCATCTTACAGAGACAGTGTTCATGGAACAACCTCCTGGATTTCTAGATACTCGTTTTCCCAATCACATTTGTCGACTTAAGAAAGCTCTCAATGGTCTCAAATAGGCTCCACGATCCTGGTTTCAACGCTTAAGTACGTTCCTACTTAGTCTCGGCTTCTCATGCAGTCGAACAGACACCTCTTTGTTCATTTTCAAACGTGATTCTTGCATCCTTTACCTTCTGGTATACGTGGATGACATTATTCTAACCGGAAACCATGCCTCAACAATTAGCAACTTTATATCTCGTCTTAATAAAGAATTCCTAATTACTGATCTTGGTCGACTAAGTTATTTTTTGAGCTTGGAGGTTTCCTACACCGACTCCGGTCTATTTCTTAGCCAGTCTAAGTATGCTCATGATATTTTGACTCGAGCACATTTAGTTGATGCCAAACCGGTTGCCACACCTTTATCTATGGCAACTTATTTCACCACTGAAGGTTCTCTCTTCTCGGACCCAACATTATATCGATCATTAGTGGGATCTAATATCTCACTATAACACGTCCAGATCTATCTTATGCCGTCAATCAGGTGAGCCAGTTTCTTGATGCACCCACTAATGATCATTTTCAAGCTGTGAAACGTATTATTCGATTTGTCAAAGGAACCATTTCATATGGGCTCTCGTTTCTTCATTCCTCATCACCTACAATTCTTGGTTATTCGGATGCCGACTAGGCACGTTGCATTGAAACCTGACGCTCAACCTACGGTTACTCGATCTTCCTTGGTGGAAATCTAGTCTCTTGGAGTGCTAAGAAATAACCTATGGTTTCTCGCTCTAGTTGTGAATCCGAGTACAGGGCTTTGGCAAATACATCTGCAGAAATTGTATGGATTACTCATCTCCTTCGAGAATTGCATGTTTTGCCGGCTACTCGTCCTACCATCTTATGTGACAATAAAAGTGCATTGTTTCTTAGCTAGAATCCAATTTCTCATAAATGAGCGAAACATATTGATATTGACTACCATTTCGTTCGTGAATTGGTTTTATCTGGGAAACTCCACACTCAATTCGTTTCCACTCATCTTCAACTCGCAGATATCTTTACAAAGAGTCTTCCTCGACCTCTCTTTGAGGACTTTCGTACCAAGCTACGTGTTGCTCCTCCCCCACTCTGCTTGCGGGGGGTAATAGAATTGATTCTAGAGAATCAAACAATCTACGAGATAATTATGAAAAATCTGTAACTTACGAAATTTGTTATTGTAACTTAGGAAGTTTGTTATTATTTATGTCTCCTCATTGTAATCTTGTATTATATATATACCTTTACATACGACACACCTTTCAAGGTGATTTTTCCAAATCTCTAATAATAACTTGTTGGCCTTATGCGATATAAAGTTGCTACATGCAAAATTGCATGTCCCTATGTTGAAATTGTGAGTTTTGCTCTGATTAACATCGGTCTTGCTATTAGCTGCAACCGTTTAATAAAAGATTCAGCAAGACCGTTTTGTGTGTGAACATGTGGTATAGGATGTTCAACATTTATCCCAATAGATATACAATAATCATTAAATGCATGTGAAGTAAATTCACCAGCGTTGTCAAGACGAATTATTTTGACTGGATGATTAGGAAAATGTGCTCTCAATCTTATTAGTTGAGCTAGTAATCTCGCAAATGCCAGGTTACGAGTAGATAATAGACACACATGTGACCATATGGTTGATGCATCGATTAACACCATAAAATATCTAAATGATCCACAAGAAGGATGTATCGGCCCACATATATCCCCTTGTATTCTCTCCAGAAACATAAGAGATTCAGTCCTAACTTTAGCTGGTGATGGACGAATGATTAATTTCCCTTGAGAGCAAGCAACACATGTGAAATCATTAGATTGGAGAATCTTCCGGTTCTTCAAAGAATGTCCACATGATTTGTTGATAATCTTTCGCATCATTATTGAACCGGGATGGCTTAACCAGTCATGCCAAACTGTAAAATTCTCACGGTCCATCAACTCACGATTTATGACAGTATTCGATTCGATAACACCAATCTTAGTGAAATACAACCCAGAAGATACTGCAAGAAATCTCTCAAGCACTTGCTTTTTACCCAATATTATATTTGTAATGTGAAGGTATTCTGTATGTTTTTCACTAGTAGTCTCAATATGATATCCATTTCGACGAATATATTTAAAACTTAGTAAATTTCTTTGAGACTTTGAGGAAAATAGTGCATTATCAATTCTAAATTGTGATCCTCCTGGTAGTAATATATCTGCTCTTCCGAAGCCCTCACTCAACTTTGCATTACCAGTTATAGTACTCACATTTGCTTCACGTATGACTAAACTAGAGAAATATTTCTTTTTCTTGAGAATTGTGTGTGTGGTTGCACTATCCACTAGATATAAATCTTCGTCTACCCATTTGAACTTTGTAATCCATATTCTTTAAATTATTATTGAAATAATAATTATTAACATGTTCTATATATGAATCAAGAAAATTACACAAAGCAAATAATAATAAGAATCAAACCAAATAGGAGATATGTTTGCCAAAATATTATTCAAATGTTTCATAGATTATTAAAGGAAAAAATTGCAAAAAAAACATTTTAAAATAGAGACATATATCAATCATTCATTTATAAGAAAATCACCAACATCCATATGAGTTATGCTAGCATCTGCCTCAGAAACACCAGTGTTATCAAGTTTGCCATGAGCAACAACTAAATTTGCTTCTATTCCCTTTCCTTTGGTCTTGAGGGATTGTTGGTAGAGATCTATTAGATGCTTGGGCGTACAACAGGTACGTGACCAATGATCTTCACTTCCACAACGATAACATGTATTTGCCATGAAGCCTTTTGCTTGTTCACCTCTTTCATTCTTATTCTTTTTTCCATTGTCTTGCCATTTTTTATGACCATGAGTGTTTTTGAACTGGAAATCATGAGAAATTCCTCCACCACGACCACGTACATAGTGACCACGAGTGAAACGCCCTGTTCTAACAACGCGGCGCTTTTACTATAATTCTGCAACATAAAACTCCAAAATTCAATATAACAAAAGTCATCTAAGTTCAAACCTCCAATTCAGTGCATAAAAAACTAAACCATAACATTCAGAGTACGCTAAAATAAATAATCTAGATATTACAACCAAATTGAAAGTCTAGGGATCTACCCATCCCAATTACAATTTTAGCAATAATAACAGAAAAGTGCGGAAGTCATTCTGATACCACCAGCTTTCAAACCCTGGACCCTGAAGCAGGTGCTTTCCCCTTATCAGCTAAACCTGAAAAACATTGCCCCCACAACCGGGGTAAGCCGTCGCCTAGCGAGTAACAGATTTAATAGCACAAATAAACAAGAATAACATGAATGATACAAGTATCGGCACAAATTCAACATGTGTAGCACCCGACCTTCCCAGCAGTGCGTCTACGAATAGGTAGTCTGTGTAGCATCCAGCCTTCCCAGCAATGCATACACAGTAACACAGCTTGCGGAACTCCCGACTTACAGCGTATAAAAATAACATGCAGCCACACAGGCATGCAATCACCACATAAATACACAGTATGCATACCGGGGAATAAGGGTTATCATGTCACTCAGGGTAATGAAATGAATAACAGATATCAAAGGCAACATGGCAGTGCAATGGATAAGCATGGTAGAAGAAATGAAACTGATAACTAGTACAAACACATTATAAATGATCATTCATGAAATTAAATCAATTACTCACAGTGCTCGCAAATCCGTACTCGCCAAACGACAACTCGATATCCACTGAAAGCACTATCAAGAGCCACGCGTCTCAACTAAACCACTAGAGTCCTGATATAAAAGTATATTGTCTATTTATCAATATCCTTAACTTTATAATTTAAAATGTCCAATATCCAATTCCATTTATTAATTTAATATTTTAGTGATTAATTCGGTGTACTTCTATTTATTAGTTGTTATGTTAACAGTCGACATATATAAGTTTCAACTAAATTTAATTTATTGACGATATAATAATCAATCTATAACAATTTATAAAAATCTATCGATAAAATTTCTATAATTTTACCGATCAATTGCCAAATTTATTTAAGTTAATCCAACGAAATCCAATTAATGACCCAATTATTAAATTATATAGATCGAAAAGAATTAACCTATATCACTAACTTAATAGATAGCCCAAATCAATTAAATAAGATGTAGCCCAATTATAATTTAAAAGAGATATAAAAAAAACCTAAAAATTCAGCCCAAATAAAATATAAAAGAACTAAAATAATAATAATAATAATAACCCAACCCATTTAAATTAACAAAACTAAAAGCCCAAAAAGAAACTCAATTAATGAGAAAGCCAAACTATCTCTTTGTTTAACCTAATTTAAATTAAAGATATTAAAAATAAATAAATAAATAAAACTCATTTGATGAGAGAGCCCAATAAAATAACCAAGATAAATAAACTAGCAGCCCAATTTAAATAAAAAGAACCAGCCCACTCTTATTGATTAAGTGAGAGCCCAACCTAATTCAATTAATTTTTGAGCCCAAAAAATTAAAAGAATAAAATAAAATCAAAAGCCCACATCAACTTAAAAGCATGCAAAAGAAAAGAAACCCTAATCTAACTAACCCTCTCCTCTCCCTCTCGGTTCTCACAAGGAAGAAGAGGAGCCGCCGCCGGTCAGGCTAGAACCGCCGGCCAAATCAGTTCCGACACCGATTTGGTCACCACCGAACACCGCTCTACACGCACACCTCTCCCACTCTCCCTCTCCCTCTAGGCGGACTAAAACAGGAAGAAGGGAAAAAGAAGAGGAAAGAGGCGAAGATGAACAGCCGCCGGTGGCCGCCGCCACCGCCGAAACTCGCCGGCCGAAACCCATCCAACACACACCCCTAGTTCTACTTCTATTTATTGATTTGCTTCCCAAATTCCAGGTTTATTTTCTTGTTCATTTAACAAAATCAAACATCAAATGTTGAAACCCACCTAACAATCCATGAATCCGAAATTTAAACATTAAAATGCTATTATGATTTCTAATCACATTTCTATCAATTTTACACTTATTTTTTTTTGTGTGAATATCAAAACCCATTTATACCACCATTGATATTCTTTTGAAGTTTTTAAATCAATAAAGAAGAAGGTGATGATAATAACATCATTTGGTTGTTCATTTTCAGCCTAGTATTCAATATTTAAACTCATATTTATATATTCTAACATAAACCAAAACTTCATACGGGAATTTGAGTTTCTTTGGGTTCATAGGCATTACCTCAAGCTTTCAAGAACGATGATGATTGTGATGATAAACTTGCTGCTCAACCCTTGAAATCCAGCCCTAAATTCTTCAATATTTAGAAGAATGATACGAGTTATTATAAGAAAACTCGATCAACGGCAAATGAGCATCCCAATTCCCACCGAACTCTAACACGCAGGCTCGTAGCATATCCTCAAGAGTCTGTATCGTACGCTCGCTCTGACCATCCGTCTGTGGGTGAAACGTCGTGCTAAGAGTAACACGCGTACCCAGCTCGTCCTGTAAGCTCTGCCAAAACCGAGAAGTAAACCGCGAATCTCGATCAGACACTATCTTCTTAGGCACCCCATGTCTAGCAATGATCTCGTCTATGTAAATTTGTGCCCACCGATCCATCAAATAATTCTCCCTAACTGGAATGAAGTGCGCGCTCTTCGTAAGTCGGTCAACTACAACCCATATCGAATCATGTTGTCGCTGTGTCTTCGGGAGCTTAGTGACAAAATCCATCGCAATCTCCTCCCACTTCCACTGCGGAATAGGTAAAGGCTGTAAACTGCCATATGGCTTCTGATGCTCGGCCTTCACTTGCAAACAAGTAGTACACTACTCAACGAATCGACCGACGTCCCGCTTCAAGCCGGGCCACCAAAAATGATAACGCAAGTCACGATACATCTTTGTAGTACCAGGGTGGACAGATAATCGAGAATTATGAGCCTCAGCCAACAAAATATCTCGCAAACCACCGAGTCTAGGAATCCAAATCCGCGAATCAAGCAACAATACCCCGCGACTATCAGGAGAAAGACGCTCTATATAGCCAACCATCCGCTCAGACTTCAGATGCTCCGTCGATGACGCCTCAGACTGATATCTCAAAAGATCTACAATCATGGAATCTTTCGCAGGAGGACGTGCTGTCACACAACACAATACACCAGAATAGGGTTTGCGACTCAACGCATCAGCGACTACATTCGCTTTACCAGGATGGTAAAGGATCTCGCAATCATAGTCCTTAATCAACTCCATGGCACGCTGTTGTCTCATATTCAGCTCCTTCTGGTCAAAGATGTACTTCAGGCTCTTATGATCGGTGAAAAGCTGACATCTCGTGCCATATAAATAATGTCTCCATAATTTCAACGCGAACACCACTGCCGCCAACTCTAAATCATGAGTCGGGTAGTTCCTCTCGTGAACCTTCAGCTGTCTCGAGGCATAAGCGATCACTCTTCCCCGTTGCATCAAAACACACCCCAGACCGTGTAAAGATGCATCGCTATAAACAACGAAATCCTCATTGCCCTCTGGCAAGGAAAGAATCGGAGCCTCACTCAAACATCGCTTCAGCTCCTGAAAAGCTTGCTCCTGCGACTCACCCCAAACAAATCTCACATTCTTTCTCGTCATCTCCGTCAGGGGCACTGCGATCTTAGAGAAATCGCGAATAAAACGCCGATAATAACCCGCCAGATCGAGAAAACTACGAATCTCCGAAGCATTCCGGGGTTGTCCCCAATTTCGAATAGCCTCGTTCTTCGTCTGATCAACAGATACACCCTCACCACTAATTGTGTGACCAAGAAACTGAACCTGATAACTCAACAAAGAAAAGTTAGAATTCACAAAGGAATTAGACTCGAGAATAAATCAATAAATATACCTTCGGCAACCAAAATTCACACTTAGAAAATTTGGCGTAGAGCTTCTCCTTCCTCAGCAATTCTAGCAACTGCCTCAAATGTACGACATGATCAACCTCAGACTTAGAATAAACCAGGATATCATCGATGAATACAATGACAGATCGGTCAAGCATCGGACAACAAACTATATTCATCATATCCATGAATGCTGCCGGAGCATTGGTTAAGCCAAAAGGCATCACCAAAAACTCGAAGTGACCATAACGGGTCCTGAAAGCAGTTTTGGGAATGTCATCGCTTTGAACCCTCAACTGATGATAGCCAGATCTCAAATCGATCTTGGAGAAACAACTGGCACCCTGCAACTGATCAAACAGATCGTCTATACGCGGCAATGGATACTTGTTCTTCACAGTCACCTTTTTCAGCTCACGGTAGTCGATGCACATGCAAAAACTACCATCCTTCTTCTTAACGAACAAAACCGGAGCACCCCAAGGTGAAGTGCTCGGTCTAATAAAACCTCTATCCAACTACTCCTGAATCTGGGACATCATCTCCTGCATTTCAGCAGGTGCTAAACGGTACGGCGCACGAGCAATCGGTGCTGCACCCAGTACAAGATCAATACGGAACTCCACTTCCCTCACGGGAGGTAAACCAGGAAACTCCTCGGGAAACACGTCAGCAAACTCGCGCACTATCGGAACATCAGCCGCGTTCTTCTTTGCCTCGCTCGTATCAACGACATAAGCAACGAAGGACTCACAACCCTGCGTCATAAAACGACGAGCCCTAACCATAGATATCAACCCCAAATCACCCCACCGTCTCTCACCATAAATACAAATATCCCTACCATGCTCACTCGGAATACGAACCATGCGCCTCGAACAAACAATGTGTGCATTATTGGCAGCCAGCCAATCCATGCCCACAATCACATCAAACCCCCAATAATCATAGGTACAAGATCAATAGTAAAAGTACGATCCTCAAGACTAAGCATGCAACCCAGATAAATATCAGTAATCATCACAACTGACCCATTTGCGGTCTCAACAGATAGGACCAGGTAGCACAGAAGGTGAAACACTCAGATGATGTGCAAATGCAACAGATATAAAAGAACGGTTCGCACCAGAGTTAAATAACACACGAGCAGGTAAGGTGTTAAGTAAAAAGATACCAGTAACCACGTCAGGTGTCTCGCGGGCCTCCTCTGCCGTGATCTGAAAAGCACGAGCTGGAACTCTAACAGTGTCGTCTCTCCTAGTCTGAGTCTGTCCTGTAGCTGGGCGGCTCACTGATGCAGTACTACCACTCATACTCTGTCTTTGCCCCCTACGAGTGCAATCCCTCGCCATGTGTCCAGATCCCCCACAATCATAACAAGTAAGTGGAAACTTCGGGAAGTTAGCCCGAACATGCCGTGAATCGCCACATGCTCGACAACCTGTACATACCCCGCTACAAGTCCCCGAATGTCTCCTGCCACATCTCCGACAATCTCGCGGTGCCTGGGACTGCAATCCCTGCTGCTGCTGAGGTCGAGAAAAAGATGAACCCTGCGATCCAGATGTAGCCTGATATAACTTACCAGAACCCTGAGGAGCAAATCTCCTCGGCGCAGATGACCCAAAAGAAAATCCCCCTAGAAGCCCCAGCTGATGAACCCGATGATCTAGGCTGAAATCTCTGGAATGAACCGTCAGATCGAGACCTCTTGGGAGGTGGCATCAAAGAAGAAGTCGAAGTAGGACCCAACAACGTCCGCTCGCGCTTTCGCGCACTCATAGCTGCCTTCTCAAGAGTCTTATAACTCTGCATCTCCACAAATTCTTTGATCTCAGATCGAAGCCCCGTCACGAACATGTCTACTCTCGTCTCCTCATCCATCGCATATCTGGTCACAAACTGGGATTTCTCCCTGAACGCAGCCTCATACTCCTGAACTGTCAGACCCTCCTGCCGTAAAGCTAGAAACTGCCTTTCAATCTCCCTCGTCAAGTCAGCTGGACAGTACTGATCCTGGAATCTCTGCCTGACTTGAGCCCAAGTCATCGCCCCCACCAGATCGGAACCAATAGCCCTCGAAGTGTTTTTCCACCAAGTCAACGCTGGGCCCACTAGCATCCCCGCGGCATACTCTACCATATCAGTCTCTAAACAGTGACTCAGGAGAAATGCCCTCTCTGAACACTCGAGCCACTCTAGAGCCTTCACAGGCTCCATGGTCCCGTCAAACTCTTTCGCCCCAGACCCCTTAAAGGCCTTGAACGAAGCACGATCAGATCGTCGTCCGCCAGTCTCGGTCCCCACAGTATTACCTCCGCCAGTCGGTGCAGATACCAAAGGATTTCCCGCATCAGATCGGGATGAAGCAATCAAGTCACGAATCTCCTGAAAACCCTGCTGCACCTCCGCGCGACTCTCATCCATAACATCTCGTACATAACGGGTCATGTACTTCATCATCCAGGTCTCACGAGGAGTCAACGGCTCTCCCTCGGGTCCAATATCATCATTTAAATCATCCTCATCCTCGCGCTCCTCATCAGAATGCTCTACGATAACTTGCTCATCGCGTGGATGACTGTGGCTCTCGTCTCATCAGCCATGGTGTTGAAAATTAAATTTATGAGTTAAATTAAAAATTCGCTATGTTTACATACTTGATTAATCTACGGTTTGCTCATAAGGGTGCATGTTATATATTTATGAAAGTTACAGCTTAAGTCCTATCTTAACCATTCCCAATTTCCTAGGCCATCAGGGTAGAGTTGAACTCGTAAAATCCCAACTTAAACTAATAGTGATCATGCATCCTACGGTTTAAGACTAAGTACCAAAAAGGTACTTAATTCACTTAAACCAAACTTGGCTCTGATATTGAAACGCCCTGTTCTAACAACGCGGCGCTTTTACTATAATTCTGCAACATAAAACTCCAAAATTCAATATAACAAAAGTCATCAAAGTTCAAACCTCCAATTCAGTGCATGATAAACTAAACCATAACATTCAGAGTACGCTAAAATAAATAATCTAGATATTACAACCAAATTGAAAGTCTAGGGATCTACCCATCCCAATTACAATTTTAGCAATAATAACAGAAAAGTGCGGAAGTCATTCTGATACCACGAGCTCTCAAACCCTGGACCCTGAAGCAGGTGCTTTCCCTTTATCAGCTAAACCTGAAAAACATTGCCCCCACAACCGGGGTAAGCCGTCGCCTAGCGAGTAACAGATTTAATAGCACAAATAAACAAGAATAACATGAATGATACAAGTATCGGCACAAATTCAACATGTGTAGCACCCGGCCTTCCCAGCAGTGCGTCCAGGAATAGGTAGTCTGTGTAGCATCCGGCCTTCCCAGCAATGCATACACAGTAACACAACTTGCGGCACTCCCGACTTACAGCGTATAAAAATAACATGCAGCCACACAGGCATGCAATCACCACATAAATACACAGCATGCATACCGGGGAATAAGGGTTATCATGTCACAACTCAGGGTAATGAAATGAATAACAGATATCAAAGGCAACATGGCAGTGCAATGGATAAGCATGGTAGAAGAAATGAAACTGATAACCAGTACAAACACATTATAAATGATCATTCATGAAATTAAATCAATTACTCACAGTGCTCGCAGATCCGTACTCGCCAAACGACAACTCGATATCCACTGAAAGCACTATCAAGAGCCACGCGTCTCAACTACACCACTAGAGTCCTGATATAAAAGTATATTGCCTATTTATCAATATCCTTAACTTTATAATTTAAAATGTCCAATATCCAATTCCATTTATTAATTTAATATTTTAGTGATTAATTCGGTGTACTTCTATTTATTAGTTGTTATGTTAACAGTCGACATATATAAGTTTCAACTTATTTTAATTTATTGACAATATAATAATCAATCTATAACAATTTATAAAAATCTATCGATAAAATTTCTATAATTTTACCGATCAATTGCCAAATTCATTTAAGTTAATCCAACGAAATCCAATTAATAACCCAATTATTAAATTATATAGATCCTAAAGAATTAACCTATATCACTAACTTAATAGATAGCCCAAATCAATTAAATAAGATGTAGCCCAATTATAATTTAAAAGAGATATAAAAAAAACAAACCTAAAAATTCAGCCCAAATAAAATATAAAAGAACTAAAATAATAATAATAATAATAATAATAATAATAATAATAATAACCCAACCCATTTAAATTAACAAAACTAAAAGCCCAAAAAGAAACCCAATTAATGAGAAAGCCAAACTATCTCTTTGTTTAACCTAATTTAAATTAAAGAAACTAAAAATAAATAAATAAATAAAACACATTTGATGAGAGAGCCCAATAAAATAACCAAGATAAATAAACTAGCAGCCCAATTTAAATAAAAAGAACCAGCCCACTCTTATTGATTAAGTGAGAGCCCAACCTAATTTAATTAATTTTTGAGCCCAAAAAATTAAAAGAATAAAATAAAATCAAAAGCCCACATCAACTTAAAAGCATGCAAAAGAAAAGAAACCCTAATCTAACTAACCCTCTCCTCTCCCTCTCGGTTCTCACAAGGAAGAAGAGGAGCCGCCGCCGGTCAGGCTAGAACTGCCGACCAGCCGCCGGCCAAATCAGTTTCGGCACCGATTTGGTCACCACCGAACACCACTCTACACGCACACCTCTCCCACTCTCCCTCTCCCTCTAGGCGGACTAAAACAGGAAGAAGGGAAAAAGAAGAGGAAAGAGGCGAAGATGAACAGCCGTCGGTGGCCGCCGCCACCGCCGAAACTCGCCGGCCGAAACCCATCCAACACACACCCCTAGTTCTACTTCTATTTATTGATTTGCTTCCCAAATTCCAGGTTTATTTTCTTGTTCATTTAACAAAATCAAACATCATACGGGAATTTGATTTTCTTTGGGTTCATAGGCATTACCTCAAGGTTTCAAGAATGATGATGATTATGATGATAAACTTGCTGCTCAACCCTTGAAATCCAGCCCTAAATTCTTCAATATTTTCAGTGTGTGTGTGTGTGTGTTTTTTCTAGAGTGTTAAAATGTTGTTAGGGTTTTCTTGTATGTAGGAATTTATGCAGATTATTGGATAATGATGATGGTTATGCTCTTGATGTACCCATGCATTACATGCATATGTTTATTTATTTTATTTTATTTTTACACAATATTGATTTATACAATTGATAGTTTCTTATATATATATATATATATATATATATATATATATATATATATATATATATATATATATATATATATATATATATATAGGATATAGGATATGGATCACGTGAGAAGAGATCTTATCGTGAGAAATGGTGAGAAGGAGGGTTTTGCATTGATATTGAATCATCAAACTATTGATTCATGATTATTGATTCATTTTAGACATTGTTGAATCAAATGTATTTGATTATATCAAACCCGGATCACAAAAAAACATGGATAAAACTTTTGGTGCATCATGATCGCAGAAAAATGCATTATTACTGAATCATCATTTTTAGCCCGTAAATGATGATTCAAATCTGTATATTTGGTTCAAAAGTATTGATAATGAATCAATAGTTTGAAGATTCAATATCAATGCAAAACCCTCCTTCTCACCAATTCTCACGATAAATCTCTTCTCACGTGATCCATATCCTATATATATATATATATATATATATATATATATATATATATATATATATATATATATATATAAGTCAAGAATATGATAATGATTTAAACCATATCTACTCGAATTAATATTTAAATTAAACGACTAAAATTAAATTAATTACCTCAAAATTAGCGGGTGTTACAACGAGCACGACCACGGATGCGTCCGCGTCCACCACCATTATCATTAAATGTTGCCACATTCGCTTCTGGGAATGGGCATTACCCGTTGGACGAACCTCATGATTTTTCATTAGGCGTTCGTTATTTTATTCAGCCACAAGCAAACATGAAATTAATTCACTGTATTTTTTAAAGCCCCTTTCGGCCTTTCACGATATTGTTGTTGCAAGACCTAATTTGAGGCATGAAAAGTGGAAAATGTTTTTTTCTAACATGTCTTCATCAGTATATTTTCCCCACACAAAGTTAGTTGAGAAGAAATTCGAAACATTGCTGAGTTATACTCACTTACTGACTTGAAATCTTGCAACCGTAAGTGAACCCATTCATAACGGGCCCTTGGAAATGTCACAGTTTTCTGATGACTATATCTTTCTTTTAGATTATTCCAAAGGATAAGAGGATCTTTCACTGTGAGGTATTGTGTTCTCAAAGCTTCATGTAGGTGATGGCGTAAGAAAATCATTGCCTTAGTCGTTTCTTGAGGTGTTGTTTCATATTCTTCATTGATTGTATCACCAAGACCATTAGCATCTAGGTGTATTTCAGCATCCAACACCCAAGACAAAAATTTCATACGGTGTTTTGTCCATTTTCTTGCGGGGTATCTTATTCAAAAGATAAGTAGTCGAGAGGATAGCTTCCCCCCCCCCCCCCCCACACACATTTCTTGGCTCATTCCTGAACTAATTAACATGACATTCACCATTTCTTTTAAGGTTCGGTTCTTTCTTTCCGCAGTTCCATTTTGTTAAAGTAAGTAAGGAGCGGTGAATTCGTGTCGGATTCCCAGTTGAGATATAAATCCGTGAAAGGTGCCACATATTCACCTCCTCGATCACTTGTTACAACCTTGAATTTTTGTTGAGTTGGTTCTTAACCTCTTGTTTGTATAAAACAAACTTATCAATTGCTTCATCTTTACTTTTCATTGAGTAAACATAGCAATATCTAGTATAATCATCAATAAACGTGATGAAGTACTGATTACCACCTCCCGTAGGAATGGATTTTAAATCACACACATTTGTGTGAATCATATCAAATGGTTCGGTTATTCTTTCAACCGATTGGAAAGACGATCTTGTAAGTTTGGCTTCAACACAAGTTTGACATTTTTAATTTGAATAAATACGAAAAGATGGGATGCAATTTAACTTAATTAAACGGCGTAATGAATTGAAATTGACATGTCCAAATCGACCATGCCATACCTTTGATGACTCGGTCAAATAAACGGAATTCAAGTTCTTATTATTAGCTTTAGTCACCATTACATTCATATTAAACATACCATCAATGGCATAGCCCTTACCAACATAAAGACCTTTCTTGGTCAAAACAAACTTATCGGATTCAAAAACTAGTCTAAATCCAAACTTATTCAAAAGCCATCCGGAAACCAATTTCTTTCGAATTTCCGGTACATACAAAACATTTGTCAACTTGAGGTCTTTCTCGGATGTCATCTTCAAGATCAGATCACCTCACCCTTGATTTCGGCCGTTGCAGAGATTCCCATGAAAATCTTTTCGCTATCAACTGCCTTGAAAGTGTTAAACATACTTTGATCGGAACACACATGCGTAGTGGCTCCTGTGGCAATCGACCATTCCCTCATATTCGACCCCACCATGTTTAACTCAGAGATCATAGCCACTAAATCATCGATGTCATCTTGCATCATGTTAGCTTGCTTCGGCACCTCTCTCTTGGGCATCTTGCAATTAGCAGATCTATGACCCAATTGGTCTCAATTGTTGATTTAAATCGGTCGTTTAATCAACACGGTTTAAAAAATTATTATTTGAATCAACCCGTTCAAATAATTATAGAACTTGTTAAAAGAATCTTTATTTTAACAAAAGTATTCGTGAATCATCCGTTCAAAAAACACTAAAGAAGATGTTGTTGTAACAAATCAAATTTGTCTTGAAAACAAAACTTGTTTGAATCAAGACAAAACAATTATATATAATTCTGGAAAACACAACTTGTTCCGAAATAAAGCTAGTTTAAATCGAAACAAAAGTGTAGAAATTTAACTTCGAGACAAAACTTGTTTGGATCGAAGAAACAATTTCTCAAATATTCCTAATTTTATAACCGGTATCGTGGTTGTAAAAATCTGTTTTAAGATTGTAGGAAAATAATGTGTCCGATACCAATTATAAAATATAAGAAATGTATTACGAATTACAATTCTGAAATTAAATGAAAATACACGGAAAGAAATAGAATACAGAAATTAAAATTACAAGTAAAGGAAATAACAATATTGAAAAGTAAATTACAATACGGAAAAAGAAAGTTAAGTCTCGTGTTTGACACGATTCCCTTAAAACATATTTGAATTATGTTTTTCATGGTACCACAGTCAAAGCAGTGTGTACTGCCGGAGTTAAATCAACTTGCCTGGAAACTCGGCGGAGTGCAGAGAAAAAAAATCTCAATGTGTATTGTGTTTTTTCAAGTGTTTTCGTGTTTGCATCTCCATCCCTTTTATAGGAGATGGGTTGTAACAACAAAATAATTATATTTAATTGTAAAAAATCATTTTTTTATTAATAATTATACATAATAATTCTATCATTACACCATTTCTGTAACGACTCTAGAATTGTCCAGATTCGTCCAAGACATGAACGCGGCTCAGGCAAAAAACCTTATACAAAGTACGAGCCTTGATTTCCAAAGCTGCATGCTTCTCCATAGATGTGGGCGCGCAGAACTTCAATGGTTTTCTACTGTATGGACCCAAGATTTGTCTTCGAGTAAATTATCATGCTTGTCAAGGCTCCTCCTTATAAATCACTCATGGTTTGGTCATTCTTCCTATGTGGGACTAGTTCTCACCCTTTTAACTTGCATTTTCCCACATCAAACACCAATCTTTGAGTATCGATATCTCATTCATCTTAGATCCATTTTTGACGTTCTTTATATCGTTGGAATCTTCTCTTCCAGGAGAATACAAACCCACAAAATATTAATTATATATCTCACAATTATATACTGTTATATTTGGTCCAAAAATATGGAAAATACACTTTTTCTTTGAGAACTTTACACTTTTTTCCAACAGTTACACGCCATGATGAGTATGTATGGGTCGGTATTGGCTAAAAATACTTGTAACGCGGCTTAATGAGTTAATATGAGACATGTATATATGTAATTGATGATGATGGATCAGTATAAGTCATATATATGTTACACGTGAGAAGGGATTTTATCGTGAGAAATGGTGAGAATGAGGGTTTTGCATTGATATTGAATCAACAAACTATTGATTCATGATTATTAATTCATTATCAATACTTTTGAACCAAATATATAGATTTGAATCATCATTTACGGGCTAAAAATGATGATTCAGTAATAATGCATTTTTCTGCGGTCCTGATGCACCAAAAATTTTATCCATGTTTTTTTGTGATCCGGGTTCGATATAATCAAATACATTTGACTCAACAATGTCTGAAATGAATCAATAATCATGAATCAATAGTTTGTTGATTCAATATCAACGCAAAAACCTCCTTCTCACCATTTCTCACTATAAGATTCCTTCTCACGTGATCCAAAATCTATATATATATATATATATATATATATATATATATATATATATATATATATATATATATATATATATATATATATATATATATTAAAGGAGAACACACAGAAACCCTCATTTTAAAGATGCAATGATGGAACTTTATCGAAAGTTTAGTAGTCTTAACGAGGAGCTTGATGAAGACATTGATGACAACGAAGATGATGATGATTAGTTTGTTAGTGTTTAAACTAATTATATAACAAACGTTTTTGTAACGTACATTGTTTGTATATATTATATGAACTTTGTAGTACGTATTGTATATATGTTTATATAAAATAGCAGTTTACAAATATATATAGATACACACACACACATACATACATACAAATTTAATAGCAACTTTATATTTAATTATTTAAAAAATTAAAAATAGAGTAATTTACAGAAATGGTTCCTGTGGTTTGCTTAAAATTATGGAAATGGTCCCTGGTCTTTAAAAATTTCATAAATGGTCTCTCAAAACACTATTTACTTGCAGAGATGGTCCCTTAATCCCTTGACTTTTTCTAAATGACGATTTAGCTCTTATTCTCAAAATCAATTTTGGTCCCTATAATATATAATTAGTTTTGGTTTTAGACATTTTTATAATTCTTTTGTTTTTGAATTTTAAATGCTAATTTAATAAAATGTTATTTAATTATTGTTAGGCACAAAAAGGCCTCAGTCAAACCTGTTCTACATCTGAGGGGGAGATTTTATAATCAAACCTGTTGATGCATTTGAAGGTTGAATTTAAGGCCTGTTATATGCCTTATTGAAACCTGAAAATGATTTGCAATATCAGTCTAAAGCTGTTCTATATGTTGCATGTGTTGCAACTTAGACAGTTTGTCCAAGCTGCTCTGTCTGCTGAACAGGCTGGACATAAACTGTCTACGCTGCTCTACACTGTTGAGCAGCTTGGGCAATTTTAAAGTGTTCTGTTCTTTGTGAACAGAACCTGTTCTTTGTGAACAGGCTAAACACTTTATGGAATATGTTTCCAAGTCATCATGTATTGTTTTTGACTACAAGATTAGTTTACAATGTCGAAGACAAAGTGGAAAACAGAACTGTTCAGCCTGCCCACGCTGTTCTTTAACATGAAGACAAAAGGTTATTTGAAAAAGGGTGACAGACCTTTTTCTTATATCAAAATAGCCCTTTACAAGGAAGAAAGACGCAAAGTTGACATTCCTAAATTAGTTAAGGCAATGCAACAGTAGACAAAGTAAAAAGACAAAAGTTCTGCACATGTGAAGACAAGTCTGCTTTTCAGAAAAGTGCAGAAAAGGTTATGTTGTCTTTTCAACAAGACTTCTCCTTTTTCATTCCGTCCAATGAAGATGTTTCTCTTAGATCCTCTAGGTGAGTATAAAAGGAAGCTTCTAAGGACAGAAAGAAGTGCGAAGAAAGCTAAGTGCTGAAACCCAAGAGTGAACGTGCAAGTGTGATTTTCATGCATGCAAACCTTCTGTGTAAACCAGCATATGTGTGTATAAGCTGTTTTACATAAGCCGTTCCTTTAAGTCTTGTAAACACAATGAGTGCTTCTTAGTGAGTGTATTCATTGTATACTAGTTTGAGTCTGTCTTAGACTAGTAAGCACACTGTTGTATCTGTCATCTCAGCTTGAACTATTCCGCATTCAAGCTTGTTTGTAATTAACAAATTGTTGATAATACATACAAACATTGAGAAAAGAGTGTCTAGTTTTTAAATTGTTGTATTCACCCCCCTCTACAGCTTATAACTATATACTTTGGTAACCTCTCGGGACCTACAGATGTTATATCTAAATATTTTTCTTTAAAAGTTCTAAAAACCAGCCCTTATATATATATATATATATATATATATATATATATATATATATATATATATATATATCAAATAGACCTACTTAGCTTAATAACATTTTTTTTTACATTTCACATATATTATTGTAATACTTTCTTTACATCCACCTTAAATTTATGATTTTTTTTGGTAGATGTCGAGTGATAATTAGTGTAAAAAAAATTATAGTTTTTTTCCTACAACACCATCCGTGTATTGTTACTTTTCTAATTTGGGGTGTTTTTTTAAGAAGTTTTAAATACCATAATTTATATTTGTGTTATTTTCAAATACATTCTTTAATTTAATAATATTTACTTTTTCATATTTAATATCGGTCATGCATACAATGTTAATAAAAGAACGGATGTTTTGAGCAATCATTTGAGAATATTAGGTTGTATTTAGTACTTTGGTTACATTAAAATGTTATAATTAATTTTTAATTTTTTATAGAAAAGTTATGATTACTTTTTTAATTAGAACGATGCACACGAAATATCATATGCAATATAGTTATTCATCATAATAATTTATTATGTTTACGTTAATTAGTGTTTTTATAATTTTTCATTTCATAATGATGTTGTATTAATTTTTGATATTTATTCCTTGTAAATAATAATATATGATTTTTCGAAGCCGTTGCAACGCGCAGGGCTTGACGACTCGTTCTAACTAAAGGTTGTTTACTATTTAAAATTTGAATTTGAATTTAAATTTAAACTAAATCTAATATTATATTTATTTAGTTTTGACAAATTCAAAACTTTAATTGAATTTCAGTTTAAAGTTATAAACTAAATTTAAGTTTATGCATTCTTGAATCCTGTTCTTTATATTATCATTATTATTATATCATTAAAAATATATTATTGAATTTAAAAGTTTAAAGTATTTTGAATAAACATTTCTTTCATTTTCTAAGATGTTTAATTGTACATATAGTAATTTTAATTTTAGTATTTATATATATGCATTCACTAGTTTGTGAAACCACATATTACATGGATGATTTTAAAAAATAATTGATTACATAAAATGTATGTAAACATAAAAGTAAACCTTATAAATATTAATTCTTATAAAAAATATAGTATTTGTTAGAGATTTTGTTTGTCTATCTTTTTAAATATACATGAATAATAGTTACTTTTTTTAATATTCTTTTAAACATTTTATTTCTAAATTTACATGCGCGCGCTGACATACACACACACACACAGATATATATATATATATATATATATATATATGTGTGTGTGTGTGTGTGTGTGTGTTTGATATAATTTGAAAATTCAATTTTACATAAAATATAGTATTTACGTATTTTTATAACAAAAATAAAATGTTATGAAGTATGATTTTAGTAATATTGTATTATGTTTACTTTTAAATATTTTATATTGTTTATGTTAGTTTTAATTTTATTAATTTTCTGGTGTTCTTTATTAGTATTGTATTATTTTTTCATTAACATGTATTTTTAGTTATTTATTATAAATTTTTATTATATATTATAAATTTTTAATTATTATAATTGTTAAAAATTAACCAGTATTAAATAGATAATGATGACAAATAATATTTGGGATAATGACAAATAGTGGATAGAGTTAATTATTTATTAATGTTTACAAATATTAAAATAAAGAATTGTATTTATCTTGTATCGATGAAGTAAGAAAAAGTACATAAGGAATGAGAAAGAAAAACTTGGTTACGGGAACCGAAGATACACCTCCACCTCCTCAATGGACTGTTAGGATCATCTCGATCTAACGGCTACAATTGTGTATATTTTATTTATAAAATTTATATATGCATTTATCCTTTTAGGTAAAATATGGTAATGTCATATGACAAAGTGTGTTCCCCTTTATTTTATATACATATATATACACACACACACACAAAGATATATATATATATATATATATATATATATATATGTATATATATATATATATATATATATATATATATATATATATATATATATATATATATATATGTATGTAAAATAAAGGGGAACAACACTTTGGTATCTATATATATATAATATATTATATATATATATTACTATATATATTATAATATTATATATACATATACATATATATACACACACACACACATATATATACACACACACACACACACACATATATATATATATATATATATATAAATCTACCCATATAATATACTGGTTTTAAACTTAGTTAAGAATCTCTTTTCAAACTATCGATAATATTATTTTTAGAGAACTAAATCGACACACATCAAAAGGTTAATGATGTTAAATAATATAAGGGAGTGATAAATAACTAGTAAAATAGTTGTAACTTAGCTTTTACTGTTAACTGACATAAATTAAAATGATATTTATGTCATTTATAAGTCGTAGTTTGTAATCATTAAAATGGAAAAAATGTAATACCCTCGATTTATCCACAATGTCACGTAAATGACGCGTCAAGATAAATATAATATAATAATCACTAACTATTCTCAATGTAAACACGCAAAAATCTCGATAATTTAAAACTTTAATTTACATAATAAGTCATGGAAATCCCTATTTATATTATGCATTATCCAAAGTATACACAATCCACAAAATCATAACTACCTCTAGGAAGGTAGGTAATAACTTCTCAAGCGCTGACGTGTAGCCTACTTGGGTCCAACAGTCCTACTAGTACTCTGGTCACCTGAGATGGACACACGTTAAACAAGGTCAGCTAGCGCTGGTGAGAATGCAGGACTTAGTGGTACGATTACTTAAAAAAAATTCGATAATTAGCGTTCTCTACTGACCAATGTATGATCCCGGTGGAATAATCCACGTACCCAAATTCGTAAACCGCACAAACCAATCGTCAAGAGCTCAATCGGGAGCGATTCGAACCCCGCCCAGCCTTACGGTTTATCACAGTATACCGGTAGCTCATGTATCCCAAACCTCATATTATAAAACACAGCTTTCAATTAAACTTAGTTATGCATGCATGAAAGTAAAACTTAGTAGAATAACTCGTAATAATCTCGTAAGTAAAGCTCAGTAAAAAGATCATGCAAGTATACAATAAATAATTGTATATGTATCTTAGAGAATCATACAAACTCACCTGGCTCAGAAATATCTCTCCTCAAGTCTCGGTTTTCTACCCGTAACCCAATCTTATCAACACGAGACCCTAGAAACACAATTTAATAACTCATATCACTAACACGACTCAGTAAGGTCATTACATAATTCCCTAGGTTCCCATATAAACCCTAATACCCGATCACGGACCCGAATACCCTAAACCCTAACCCTACCCATGTACTCATGTATGGGTGCGCCCTACGGGGTCGCGGTCGCGCTCAGTCGACCTTAGTCAAGGTCCCATCGCGATCGAGCTCATCTCGGTGCGGACCGAGTTTAATCTAAGCTTGGTCTCCATCGCATGCGATCCATCGCGTCCCGCGATCATGGATGAACAACAATAGGTACACTCTATTTTCTGTCCAGACCAGGGGATTCTTCCCGCAATCGATTTCCAACTTGATAAAGCCCACGAATTCATCCCAAAGTAACACCAAAACATATATTATCGTAATTCTAATACGCTGGAAACAATTAACACCCAAACTCCATAAATTCAGCATGAAATTTACCTTAGTTATTAGACAGCGTTGACAAAGAAGAAGGTAACAATTATCTTGTTCGAACATAGAACTTAAACTTTAATTGTTATGCTTTTCTGCTGCTGGAGTCAAATTCACACACATACAGACTTAGTTTCGGATTTGGGATGAAATAATGAAGTAAGGTGAAGTATTTATACATTTTGGTTATAACTCGGTTCAACACCTAATATCCGATCTCATTATCAATAATCACAAGTTTATATCACCGAGCTCAAACTAATCGACAATTAACAATATTGTAATCTCTTATAAAATATAGTTTCACAACCCGGTTAACTAAAAATCTCTTAATGTAACAACTCCACGTTTAACTCTATAATTGGCCTTACTCGATATAAGTAATTAAATAACATAATCAATTAATTTCACATACCTCATTCAAAGTTTGGATGTTACGGGTCCTCTCTCCTAAAGAAGATTTTGTCCTCAGAATCTAGCTCTGCACGAACAGGTGAGGATAACCTCTATCTTTCTCTAACTTTGGTTCCCATATAGAGTTGGTACCCTTATGATGTTTCCACTGCACTAACACCAACACCACCTCTTTGTTGTGTAGCTTTCTAATATTCCTGTCCGTCATTGCCTCAGGCTGCTCTCTACATCTCGAAGTCTATCGTCGACCTTGATCTCTGATAGGGGTACTCGCTAATCATCACTAGCTAGGCACTTACAAAGATGGCTGACATGGAACACATTATGAACTCCAGCTATTCTCTTCCTTCAATGCTTCAGCTTGAGCAGATTTGATATCTTGTATAAGCACAGAAGAGAATACAACAGGATTCAGGGCATAACAACACTTTTCTAGATAGGATCTCGCAATCATAGTCCTTGTCGAGTTCCAAGGACCGTCATTGTTTCATATTCAAATCCTTTTGAGTAAAGAGGTACTTCAGGCTTTTATAGTTGGTATAAAGTTGACACTTCGTACCATAAAGATAATGACACAAGGTTTTCAATGCAAAGGTGACTGCAGCTAACTCAAGATCATAAGTTGGTGCGCTTTTCTCGTAATCTTTCAATTGCCTTGAAGCATAGGCAATGACCTTTCCCCTTTGCATGGGAGACAACCTAAACCTGTACCAGATGCATCACTATAGATAATGAAGTCATCATTGCCCTGTGGTAAGACTAGGATTGGCGGTTGAACAACATTTGGTTTTAGAGTTTCAAATGCCTTTTGTTGTTTATCAGACCATACGAAAGGAGTCTTCTTTCGTGTTAACATTGTATGTGGTACATCAATTTTCGAGAAGTACTTTATGATTCACCGGTAAAAGACAGCCAATCCAAGGAAACTTCAATTTTAGAGGCATTGCGAGGTGGTTGCCACTTCTGGACAGCCTCAACTTTAGATGGGTCGCAGAAATACCTTTGCTGGACATGACATGGCCAAGAAATTGTATAAAAATAACAAAGTAGAATTTCAAGTTTTTATTCAGTCAAGGAACTTTTAAGAAATAGCTCAGGACAATATAAGTGTTTATACCTGTCTGAGCCAGAATTCACATTTTAGAAATTTTGCGTAGAGTCTTTCTTTTCTCAATAACTCTAGCAATTAGCGCAGATGAACAACATGATCAGCTTCCGTTTTGAAGTATATCAAAATATCTTCTATGAACACGATAACTGACTTATCCAGCATTGGTATGCACACGCGATTCATGAGATCCATGGACGTCGCTGGTGCATTTGTTAGACTAAATGGCATTACAAGAAACTTGTAATGACCATATCTCGTTCGGAAGCTGTCTTTGAGATATCCTCTTCTTTTACTTTTAACTGATGATAACCAGAACGGAGATCAATTTTGGAGAAATAACTTGCTCCTTGTAACTAATCAAATAGGTCATCGATTCTGGGTAGAGGATACTTGTTTTTAATAGTGACTTTGTCCAACTCCTGGTAGTCGATGCACATACGGAGAGTTCCGTCTTTCTTTTTAACAAATAGAACAAGTGCACCCCACGGATATGAACTGGGTCTTATAAATCCTTTTTCCAACAAATCTTTCAGTTGTTTGACATTTCCTGCATTTCTGCAGGCGTAAGTCTGTATGGAGCTCTGGCGATTGGAGTCGCACCAAGAACTAAGTTGATACCGAATTCGACTTGACGTTCATGTGGCACTCCAAAGATATCGTCAGGAAATACGTTTGGAAACTCGCAGACGACTGGAACATCAGAAACGAACTTCTTGGCAATTTCAGGGACAGATTCAGATGAGACATAACACAGATAAGACTCATGACACTTATATGAATACTTGCATGCTTTTTCAATAGAAATGATGTAGTGGACACCTTTACGCTTGTCGCCTTTAATTTCCAACACACGGCCGTCTGAATACTTGATTCTGATTATTCGGCGATTGCAGACGATAATAGCCTCATTATTCATTAAACAGTTCATGCCGACAATGACGTCAAACTATTTCATCGGAATTGGAATAAGGTCGAGATTGAATACGATGTTGTTGACAAGTATAGTACAATTTCGATACACAGAATCAACCATAACATAATTGTACTAGTCGTCTCAATATCAAGTACAACAAAGAGCTTTGATGGAGATTTGGATAGTCTTCGAGCAAAAGCAGTCGATATGAAAGAACGACTAGCACCAGAATCAAATAACGCACGGGCAGGGATAGAGTTAAGTAAGAACATACTCGTAACTACATCAGGTGTTTCCTTTGCCTTCTCTGCTGTGATTTGGAATGCATGAGTTCTGACAGTTGGCGTTGTAGTCGAACTCCTACTGGTTGAACCTCAAGCTGATGATTGTGGTTGACTTCTACGTCCGGTTTGACATTGATACATGAAATGTCCACATTTCCACATTTAGCACATCTGAGACCTCTCTAGGACACTCTTCACTACTGTGGCCAATTTTGCCACACACATAGCAGGTAACATCGTCGGGATTCCACTGCCTCATATGTGATTTCTTAGGTCATTTGCAGAATCTCGATTCATTAGTGATGGAATAGGCCTTAGCTTTCAGGGGAGAACTATACTGTCGATATTGTTGGGACTTTGATTTGTTGGGGTTAAAGAACTTGTTGAATCAATGTTTCTTCGGTGGAGAGGGACACATTGGAGTCAAATGTGGAGCAACCAGCTGATCACCGTACTTTAAGTACTCATTTTCTATCTGCCTAGCCGCTTCAACCATTTCAAGATAAGTTTTATTCTTCATTACACTCATCGGAGGTCTGTATCTCAGATTTAAACGTCGGTGAAACCAATTCATCTTCCTTTCTTATGTGGCTACTTGATGAGAAGAATAACCACAGAGCCGCGAAAATTCATGCTCATACTCATCCACTGTCTTGGTACCTTGTGTCAATTACATTAGCTGAACCTCCATCTTGTCTTGCTGATCGGCAGGACAATAATTTGCATGGAACATATCGAGAAACTGATCCCACTCTAGCATTTTGATGACATCCTCACCAAAGATGCCCTTTTGTGTTTTCCACCAGGCACGAGCAGCGCTGATAAACAGTGTAGTAACAAACTTTAATTTCTTGGAATTGAGGAAGTCAGAGATACTAAAGATCTCCTCAGTATTGCTTATCCAGTGCAGAGCCTGAATAGGGTTTACAGTACCCTCAAAGTTTAACGCACCACTAGCTTTGAAATCTTTGAACTTACACCCTTTTGGCTATTCAATTTGGGCATCAGGGTTTGAGTTATCATATTCAGATTCTTGGTTTTGGACTTGCTTATATTTTCTTTTATTTTTCTTATCAACTCATGTTTTTGCTTCAGCCTCATCTCTGAATTACAGTTGTTCTTGCATACTTTTATTTTGTTGTTCTGCTTGTTGTGCCAACAGTTGTTGCATCATCTCGTACATTTGTTGAGGCATAAAATTATCAGGGATATCACCTGGTCCATACATCTTTACTGAAATTAAAATCATGCAACTTTGAGTTTATAGACTTATAACTATTCACCCTTATTCCCATCCTAACAGTATGTACGTCCTATCTTAATTCAAACCACCTAAATGACTGATACTTATGTATTGTTTCAGTATGAGATCAAGTACTACCCACATAATACTTGATTCACTCAAACTATGGGCTCTGATACCATCCTGTGAACACCCCTCCTTACAGAGCAGTCTTAGCGACTAGGTCCCAAATATGCAACACAATCTCAATCATAACTAAGATAGAGTAATTAAGTTGCGGAATTAGAATTATAGTACAACTATCAGGATCAGGTTTAGTACATATTTATAATACAGTCATACAGATTTCAAATCAAACTAATAAAGGTACAAGACTAGTCTATTACATAACTTCCATACATCAAAGCAAATCTAGCCAACCACTACACATAACATATTCAAAATTGTACCAAAATGTCATTGCGTAGGGTCTAAAAGCATCAATTGATCTTGATAGACCTAAGAACAAGGTTCAACAGGTGCTTTCCTTTTATCTTTTCCTGTAAAGAGATTCAACAACAACTGTAAGTAATGGCTTAGTGAGATTACAGATTTATCAGAATACCTACAACAATACAAGGCGGAATGTGGGTAACAAGCGTGATATGAACTTGACTGCCGCCAACTGCCACGCAAAGTGAGACATAGCAATTAAGAGTTGGATGATGTCCAGGTCACGCTCACGCTTTTAGTGGAAGTTATCCACTCAATACTGGTCTAGCTACCAGTAAACTACGTGAGGGAGCATCAGAGTAAACAATTAACATATTCAGATAATCTGTTGACATAACCAAGGTCTAGAACAATAGACCAACAATGCTAATTATGTTGAGTTGAAAACAAATAAATCAATGATCCAAGCAATAAATAAGCAAAGTCATGATAGCAATATCTGTTTGTAATGATAACTGAAATGAAGTGCAAGTACGTGTGTGCAGGATGATATATCAATTAGCTATCATGATCCACAAGGCATCACCAAACGATGGTGAGCAGAGGTCACAATCCAGCTGAGCATATATGAATTCCAAATAAGCTATGAACAACAATATGTCTAACCTATAATCAAGCATGTAAAGCTAAGATATCTATAACTCACAGTTTACTGGTTTAAGCTGAGCTGTTGACTTTAGCAAGCGGATTACTACACCACCTGAGTTATCTCAGCATTTCACTGTAAGCCTTGACTTTCTGGACTTGGCTTGGTTTTACAAACTTTGACCCACTTTCAATACTTTAACTTTATTACTTTGTTCAGAATTATCTGAACATGTCCAGTGTTTGACATTTGCATACACGTTAGCTTTAAAGGCTTTACATTTGTTGGCTTTTCATGTCATATTAAGCTTTGTTGAATCATCTTGGAACTTAGGTCTTGAATTGACATGATTTAAATATCTTATAAGCATTTATGTCCTTTTTCATGGACATGTGTGACTTCATTAAGTCATTTTAAGCTTTCATTTGCACATTTGAATTCTTGTGAATACATATAAGAATAGATCATGAACTTACTTAATGATTATATATTCATATAATTGCATGTTCATTCATTTAAGCATGTAACATTATCATGGTACTTACATGTATGCAATATGAATATAGATATGCTTTCAAATATATTATATACTCAAATTCACATATTTCACATGTTTAATGATGTATTTATACCATAATCTCTTTATTTAAGATATGAACTAAGTGTTATGCCCATGAACCTTGTATTTATTTACATAAACATGTGTGTTGATATCAAATTATTCATGATCACATACATGAGTTCCTATATTTTAATTTGATGCAAATCTATACATTCTACAAGCCTTGATTTCTATTGAATGATCACACGTATATGCACATGTCTACATCCACAAATAAAAAAAATGTATATAAACATTGATATATATCAACAAGTGTTTGTAACATGATTCATATGATTCAAAGGGTTCGTGTCTACAACAAGATTTAGAACATTCAAAAGGTTCATAGTAGCTTTTATAACAATATTAACAGGAGTTAACATTTTTCATAAGATTCGACAAATTCATAAGATTCATCAAATCCACAGTACCCAATAAGATTAATAGGTTAATAGAAGGGTTTGGTAGTGTTTTCAACAAAATTCATAAGATTCAAAGCTATTTTATGATTGTTCACAACGTTCACAACGATAACTTGTTCATCTCTCTCTCTCTCTCTCTCTCTCTCTCTCTATATATATATATATATATATATATATATATATATATATATATATATATATATATATATATATATATATATATATATATATATATATATATATATATATATATATATATATATATATATATATATATATATATATATATAGGGGTGGGTTCAATGTAGAACCTCTATGCATCGAAGAACATTGGAGGACCATAATGCATCGCTAGAAAATTGTAATGCATCATGTGGAACTCGATGCATCACGCCGAAATGTGATACATCACGTGGAAATAATGGTGCATCATACGGGAATTGTGATGCATTTATGGTGCTGCATGGAGGTTCTTCGGGATTCTTCGAGGCATGGAGGTTCTCCATTGAACCACCCTCTATACATATACACACACACACACACAAACACACACACACACACACATATATATATACATATATATATATATATATATATATATATGTGTGTGTGTGTGTGTGTGTGTATTTATATGTATATGTATATGTATACATGCTGGTGTGAATTTTATCACAGCATATACCCCTTACTATATTTTATGTATGTGAGTTTATCTTCATATAAAGGCTGCAACATGATGCACATAAACATTCGAGACTTAATATTGAGTAAGTCTTGGAACTAACCTACTCACACCACACTTAGATTAAAGTAAAGGAGAAAGGCTACTATAGAACAGATATCCGATACTTGCAATTGTGCAAGTCTTGGAACTTTTGAAACAACACACACATAAGAGTATTGAAGTTTACTTAGTTGATTTTTGATGTTGTGGCTGTTGTACACATACATACATCCGAGATCCCCTTCCAAGTGAATCTTGGAACTTTTTGCAACAACACACACATGAGAGACTTGATGTTACTTAGATTATTTGTGACTGTGGGCTGCTATGCACTGTTGTTGTTTGATACCCACATCCGAGATTTGTTCCTCTTTGTGAGTCTCAGAACTTTTGCCACTATGTACTATACACAACACACATCAGAGACTTGTTCCTTGGTTTATATTGGTGATGTGACCTGCTGATGTCACACACACACATCCGACACTTCACCTTTGTGAGTCTCGGATATCACACAACACCACACACTACTCTTATCTTAATTTGTATATAACAAAAAGGAAATGGCCATGGCTGATGTGTTCTTATTACATATATCCGAGACTTTCCTTTGGCATGAGTCTCAGATCTTTCATTAATCCCAACACACACACTTAGTTTTTGTAGAAATCAGAAAGGGATGTCGTTTAGTGTTAACTTACATTCGAGACTTGCTTAAAGCATGAATCTCGGATCTTTCCTTTTTTGTGTAAAACACTTAAACAACACTCTTTATTTGTAATGAGTTAATAAGAAAAAGGGTTGATGTATTGTTGTTAGGAACATATTTTATTAGAGTTGAAAACATTTTTTTGTAAAAGTTCAGGGGGACATGTTGTAAATATACAATACTTGTTATTGTATATAAATAATAGTAATGGTACTGTTTGTAGACACGGATGTCATGAATTGCATGGAACTGAGGAGATAGTTTGTATTGTATTCTATGCAAGATTGTCAAGCAAGAAAACCGACCATTGCATTGTAATGTTCTCTCATTCTTAATATAATCATCCGGTGATATTTGATTTAGATCTTTTTGTTCTTAATGTTTAGATCATAGTGAATTGTGTTGATATTGAAATATCAATTGGTGTCAGAGCCTAATATGGTGAAATTTGTGTGATTTTTGAATCTGGAAATTTTTTTTTGAAAAACACTGTTTTATCGAAGTTTTTACAATTCCGAAAATCACTTGGGGTTTTGGATTAAGGGGATCGATTGAAGTGAAATTTTGATCGAAGGAGCATTTTAAAAGACAATTTGATTGAGATAAGTCTCAGATTTTAACTCGAAACACACACAATTTAATTTCAATCTTACTGATTTTTTAACACTTTTGAGTTCTTACTGTTTTCGTCAAATTTTGGACATTTGATCTGAAATTAGGCAAACTTTCTTTTTAAAAAGTTTTTCTGTGTAGAAGCCAACCTTCAATTTTTATTTGGGATCAATTTGTGGATTTTTCGTTGAAAATTATGAATTTGAACTTGGTTTTATCAGTTTCTGTTCGAACTCGGGCAACACTAAGTTTTTAGTTGTGACTGATTTTTACAAAGAGTTAATCGAGTTTGATCAGTGCTTTGACCGAGTTTCATCATGCATTGACCGAGTTTCATCATATGTTGACCGAGTTTTATAACGTGTTGACCGAGTTTTATCAATATATGATCGAGTTTGACAAAACTTTGACCGAGTTTTGTCAAGTGTTAATCGAGTTTGATACTTAACCATCTGAGTTTGATTCTTATTCAACCGAGTTTGATACTTAACCATCCAAGTTTGAAATTTATTCAACCAAGTTTGACCCTTTATCAGCCAAGTTTCATCTTAAGCCATCTAAGTTTGTCTCTTGCTCATTCGAGATTGGTGAAAGTTCATTTGAGTTTCATTTCTCTTTCTTCGAGATTCATTATTCACGATTCGAGATTTATCCACTTTCATTCGAGATTCACTAAATCACTCAATATTCCATAAAAGATCTCGGCAGTTCAAAATCTGTGATTCAGTATATCTAACTTTTGACTGTATAACCTATGCTGCTTAAATTGACCATAACTTTTCATTGGAACATCGTTACACTGCCTACCTTACGTCAAATCGAAGCTTGAATCAAGATCTACGATTTATAGAATAGGCAAAGCTGATTCGGGTAATTTTCGAGGCCTAATTCGACTCCAGAAAAAAGTTACAAGCATTGTTCAGTAGAGAAACTGAAAAATCAATGTCGAAAGGTCACTTCAGAGCTGATTTTCAACAAGTCATCATTCACAGATACATCTTTCAGAACTTCAATAAGTAAATCACTAATTTTTTCATAAAAGATATTGGAAGTTCAATATCAACAATTCAATATGGTAAATGAACATGATAAGGTTTTGCATCTTTCAAAGTCTGAGTTGATTGCTAAACTTACTGAATCTGAACAGATTCGTAAGAATAATTATGACATTCTTGTTCAGTTGAATACAGATAAAGCATTTGCTTTACATGAGTATCAAGACTGAAAGAAGAAGTTTTGGTGTAACAACCTAGCTTTTAACCAAACTGTTAATTTCTGTGTTTGACTTAAATAATGTAATTTTAATTATATTATTTTATTGTAATTTAATTAAATATTGAAATTATTTAATTAAGTTAAATATTATAAATGATAGCAAGATACTTGACACGAATTATAATTGTGGCACACGAATAAAATATTGGAAATTGAACCGTTACATAATTTATTTAAAAGTAATGAGAAATATATGATTACGTTAAATTATAAAGTTTAAATATTAAAAGAGAGAGATAAACAAAAGTTTGGTACCCAAAATGAGAATTTAGAAAACTTAGAAAATATATAACCCTACAATGAGTTTATTCACTCATTTTACAAAATTGAATTATCTGCTCTCTCTCTTTCTTCCCTTCTAAAGCTACGGTTTCATCTTCATCTTCTTCACCAAATTCATCAATTTGGTACCAAAAATTCGGAATACAAGTCAAAGAAATTACAAGCAAGTATCAATCATCAAGAACTCTACAAACCTAAGGTAAATATTCATTCTACTTTGTTCTTGGAGTTCAAGACAAACCTACAAACCTACGGTTACTAGAAATTTTATAAGTTTCAAAATGAGTTCAAAGTTTATCAATTAGAAACATCAATAACCATTTTAATCATAATTTTGTTACTGAAATCGAAAGAAAAACAGAAATAATAAGTGTAACAGTGTGTGTTTGTGTGTGTTTGCATGGGTACCGAGACCCATGTCTCAGTACCGAAACTCACCTCAACCTACCGAAACCTTAAAGGTTTCGGTAATATCATAAAAACTACCGAGACCAATTATGTATACCGAGAACAAAAGGGGTACCGAAACCTTGTGGTTTCGATAATAGGTACCGAAACTCTTGAATACTGAAACCATGAAGTACTGAAACTTATACCGAAACCTTAAAGGTTTCGGTAATATACCGAAACTCACAGCAAGCTCCTGAAACTGTTACATAATATCGAGACCCACACACTCTACTGAAACCTATACCGAAACTATGAAAGTTTCGGTAATATACCGAAACAATAAAGAATACCGAAACTATTTTTGGGTTTCGGATCCATGGTTTCTTTGGTGAGCATACATATATATATTTACATTTACAGTGGTGGGTTTTACATATATATACACATACAAAGACACATAAAAGAATGTGAGTGCATGTGTGTAAATGATATATGGATAATTATCCATATCTTGTGTGTGTGTATATATAAGACATATATATATATATATATATATATATACATATATATATATATATATAGGTACCAAAGTATATATATTGGTACTAAATTTGAATTATACATAGAAATAGTGATTATTTTTATAAAATTAATGACAAAACAAAATTATGATATAAATATGACAAAAGTCACACATGTCCATGAAAATGGACATAAATATTTATTAGTTATCAGAATCAGATAAAATTCAAGAAATTAAAGACTAAAATGATGATAAACATGATGAAATTGACATGATATTACCATGAATGATTTTGAACAGGTTCAGTGAAATTCTGAACATACTTACAAAGATTTAAAGATTTAAAAGCGGGTCAAAGACACGATTTGACAGAGAACAGATTGACAAAGATAAAATCCTGAGATAACTCAGGTGGCAGATTTTAAATCTATTTGAAAAAGACCAGATCAGTGAGTTATAGATATTCAGATTGAACATGCATAGATTCCGGTTGAGATATATTGCTGCTGTTAAATTTATTGACATTCATTTATCAGCCGGATTGAGACCTGTGCACACCAAGGTTGGGTGTTGCCCAGAGGATCATGATAGCTATTTGATTATCATTTCATATTGCATTTGAGACTTCATCAGACATTGCTTACGATTTATTGCTATCATGACTTCTATGACTTAAGCTTTCACTATTGATCAGACATTTGACATATATATTGATTCAGCTTGACTAGCCTTGATGGTCTATTGTTCTAGACCTGGCTATTTCACCAGTTCTTATGAACTTGGTAATGACCTCCGATGTTCCGCCATATTGACTTACTGGAAGCTAGCCCAGTATGTGGCTGATCCCCACGATTTAAGCGTGAGTGTGGCCTGAACCTCATCCAATTCTATGATTCTATATCTCAATCATGAGGGCTGTAGCGGCAGCCAAGACATATCACGCTAAGACTAATGACCCCGCTTGACACGCATGTTGATATTGAAAATCTATAAACTCACTAAGCATTGCTTACAGATGTTGCATTAATATTTTACAGGAAAAGCCAAAGGAAAATCACCTGGAGGACCTAGTACTTAGGTCATTCAAGATCCAAGTTTTGAAGCTTTCTTAGACCACTACTCAACAAACTCTCTAGTACTGATTGGAAGACAGTAAACGTGGTGGTTCTGGGTAGACTTGATGTGATGTATGATGTTATGACTAGATTAGATGTTACCCTTTTATAACTTTATTTTGAAATATGTAACTTAAATCCTAATCTGTAATGTACATGTAATTTTATTATTCCGCAATTTAATTACCCTATCTTAGTATGATTGATATTGTATTGTATGAATTGGGACCTAGACTCTGAGGACTGCCCCGTAAGGGGAGGTCTTCACAGGATGGTATCAGAGCACTAGTTTGAGTGAATCAAGTATTACGTGAGTATACTTGGTCTCAAACTAAAGCAATACATATATATCAATCATTTAGGTGGTTTGAACTGAGATAGGATGTACAGACTGTTAGGATGGGTAAAAGGGTACATAGATCTAAGTCTATAAACTGATAGTTACATGCTTTTAATTTTCAGTAGAAGATGTCAGGATCAGGATCAGGTGATATTCCTAGCAACATGAACCCACAACAAATGTTTGAAATGATGCAACAACTTCTAGCCCAACTCTCAGAACAACAGAACAAAATAATGCAAGAACAGTTTCAGGCCAGAGATGAGGTCGAAGCTAAAAGACGTGAAAATAAAAAGAATAAAAGAAAAGAAAAGCAAGTCCAGACTAATGAATCTGATAACTCAAATCCTGAAACTCAAATTGCTCAGCCAAAAGGCTGCAAGTTTAAGGATTTTAAAGCGAGCGGTGCCCTGAACTTTGAGGGTACAGTGAATCCAATTCAGGCGATGGATTGGATCAGTCATACAGAAGAAATCTTTAGAATTTCCGACTGTTTAGATTCTAAGAAAGTGAGTTATGCGTCTGCGCTATTTGTGGGAGCTGCCCGTGCTTGGTGGAAAACTCAGAGGAGTATCTATGGTGAAGAAATAATTCAGACTCTAGAGTGGAACAAGTTTCTTGATATGTTCAATGCGAAGTACTGCCCGATCGATCAACAAGATAAGATGGAGGTACAACTGATGCAGCTGACTCAGGGAACAAAGACAGTTGACGAATACGAACACGAGTTTTCACGACTATGCGGTTATTCCTCATACCAAGTAGCTACCGAAGAAAGAAAGATGAATAGATTCCGTGTAGGACTCAATCCTAGATACCGGCATCCGATGAGCGCTATCAAATACAAGAGTTATTTGGAAATGGTAGAAGCAGCCAGACAGATTGAGAGAGGATATCTAGAGTACGACGATCAGCTATACGCTCCAACGACTAACCCAATGAATCCGTCTCCTCCGAAGAAACAAAGATTTGGTAGATTTTTCAAGCCAAATAAGTCGCAATCTCAGCAATCCCATCAACATAGTTCACAGCAGAAAGCACAAGTTTACTCCCTCACGAACGAACCACGATTCTGCAAGCGATGCAGAAGATCACACATGGGATTGTGCAATCCAGATGATGTCACTTGCTTTGCGTGCAACATGATCGGTCACAGTAGTGAAGAATGTCCACAGCAGGGACGTGGATGCGCAAAATGTGGAAAAAGGGGACACTTTATGTATCAGTGTCGTAGCGGGTCGCGTTATCAGTCTCAGTCATCAGCTGGAGGGTCTACAGTTAAGAGTTCTGCTGCAACGCCGACTGCAAAGACTCGAGCTTTTCAAATAACAGCCGAGGAAGCAAAAGAAACACCTGACGTAGTTACCGGTATGTTCCTGCTTAACTCTATTCCTGCCCGAGTACTATTTGATTCCGGCGCGAGTCGTTCTTTCATATCAACATCTTTTGCACAAAGATTACATAAGTCTCCATCAAAGCTTTCTGTGATACTAGACATTGAGATAGCTAGTAACAATTTCGTAATGGCTGATTCTGTTTACCGTAATTGCACGTTACTTGTTGACAACATCGTATTCAACCTCGACCTTATCCCGATTCCGTTGAAAGAATTTGACGTCATCATCGGCATGGATTGGTTAATGAACAACGAGGCTACAATTATCTGCAACCGGCGAATCATCAGAATCAAGTCTTCAGACGGTCGAGTATTGGAGATTAAAGGAGAGAAAAGAAAAGGTGCTCATTGCTTCATATCTATAGAAAAAGCTCATAAATACTTGTCTAGAGGTCACGACTCCTATCTTTGTTATGCTCTATCTGAGTCCAGCTCTGAAAAGAGATCTCTGTCCGATATACCTATTGTCTGCGAGTTCCCAGACGTTTTTCCTGATTACATTTCCGGAGTGCCACCGGAACGTCAAGTCGAGTTCAGTATTGACTTGGTTCCTGGTGCGGCTCCTATTGCAAAAGCTCCTTACAGACTTGCACCTGCAGAAATGCAGGAAATGTCAAAACAACTGCAAGAATTGTTAGAGAAGGGGTTTATCCGACCGAGTTCTTCTCCGTGAGGTGCACCTGTCCTATTTGTTAAAAAGAAAGACGGAACCTTCCGTATGTGCATCGACTACCGCGAGTTGAACAAGGTTACCATAAAGAATAAATATCCTCTACCCAGGATCGATGATCTGTTTGATCAGCTATAAGGAGCCAGTTACTTCTCGAAAATAGATCTCCGTTCTGGGTATCATCAGTTGAAAGTTAGAGATGAGGATGTTCCAAAGACAGCCTTCCGTACAAGATACGGTCATTACAAATTTCTCGTGATGCCGTTCGGCTTAACAAATGCACCAGCGGCGTTCATGGACCTCATGAATCGCGTGTGCAGACCAATGTTGGATAAATCAGTTATCGTATTCATAGACGATATTCTGATTTACTCCAAAACGGAGGTTGATCATTCTATTCATCTGCGGCAATTGTTAGAGTTACTAAGAAAAGAAAGACTCTACGCAAAGTTTTCTAAATGCGAGTTTTGGCTCAGACAGGTATAATTTCTATTATATATGTCTTGAGTTATTTTCTAAGTATTCCCTGATTTACATCAAAACTTGAACTTCTATTTTGATTCTTATAGATTCAATTCCTTGGCCATGTTGTTTCTGGCGAAGGGATTTCCGTTGATCCGTCTAAAGTCGAGGCCGTTCAGAAATGGCAAACGCCTCGCAATGCCTCAGAAATAAGAAGTTTCCTCGGATTGGCTGGTTACTACCGGCAATTCATAAAGGACTTCTCGAAGATTGCTGTACCTTTAACGATGCTAACACGAAAGAATACTCCTTTCGTTTGGTCTGATAAACAGCAAGAGGCATTTGACATTCTGAAACAGAAGCTTATTCAAGCGCCGATCCTAGCTTTACCAGAAGGCAATGATGATTTCGTTGTCTATAGCGATGCCTCTGGTACTGGCTTAGGATGTGTTTAGATGCAAAGGGGGAAAGTTATTGCCTACGCTTCAAGGCAATTAAAAGATTACGAGAAAAGTGCACCAACTCATGATCTTGAGTTGGCTGCAGTTACCTTTGCTCTGAAGATCTGGCGTCACTATCTTTATGGGACTCGGTGTCAGCTCTACACCGATCACAAGAGTCTCAAACATCTTTTCACTCAAAAGGATCTAAACATGAAACAGCGACGGTCCTTGAAGCTTATTAAGGACTATGATTGCGAGATCCTATATCATCCCGGCAAGGCTAATGTTGTCGCGGATGCTTTGAGTAGAAAAATTTATCCAGAAAAGTGCTGCTATGCCCTAACTCCGGTTATATTCTCTTCTGATCTTATTGAAGACATCAGAGTTGCTCAAGCGGAAGCACTGAAAGAAGAGAATATTGATTCTGAAAATCTCAAAGGGCAGTTACAATTTCTAACTTTGAATCATTTGGGACTTCACTGTCTCAAGGGAAACCGAATCTGGGTTCCTAAATATGGTTCTATTCGCAGCACTCTTCTATCAGAAGCCCATCAGTCCAAATTATCTGTTCATCCTGGCAGCTCAAAGATGTACTTCGATTTGAAAGCTGACTATTGGTGGCCAGGAATGAAGAAAGACATCGGTAGATATGTTGAAAGCTGCAGAATCTGTCAGATGGTTAAGGCAGAACACCAGAAACCCTTTGGGGATATGCAACCACTACCCGTTCCTGAATGGAAGTGAGAGCATATAACTATGGATTTCATCACGAAGTTGCCTAAGACCAAGAGACAACACGACTCCATCTGGGTAGTCGTTGACCGTTTAACGAAGTCAGCACATTTCATACCGATGAAAGAAACTTATTCTCTCGATAAACTGGCACAGATTTACATTACCGAGATCATCTCTCGTCATGGTGTGCCAAAATCAATCGTCTCTGATCGTGATAGTCGTTTTACTTCGAGATTCTGGCAAGCACTGCAAGAAGGGATGGGTACTCGGATTTCTATGAGTACTGCTTATCATCCAAGTGCAGATGGCCAGAGTGAGCGTACAATCCTAACTCTCGAAGATATGCTTCGTGCCTGCGTTCTTGATCTAGGTGGTAAATGGGATGACCACTTACCTCTGGTCGAATTCTCATACAACAACAGTTATCATTCTACAATCAAGATGGCTCCTTTTGAAGCTTTGTACGGTCGAAAATGCAGAACTCCCACCTGTTGGCGCGAAACAGGTGAATCGCCTATAGCGGGTCCTGCCCTTCTACAGTTGACACACGAGAAGATTCAACTTGTTAGAAGGAATATACTTGAAGCTCAAAGCAGCCAGAAGTCATACTATGATAATCGGCACAGATCTATCAACTTTGCGGTTAACGATTGGGTGATGCTGAAAGTATCTCCAATGAAGAATGTGGTGCGGTTTATTAAAAGAAACAAGCTAGCTCCGAGATTCATCGGTCCGTTCAAGATTGTCGAAAAGATAGGAAATCAACCTTATCGACTTGAACTCCCAGCGGACTTATCCGGAATACATCATGTATTCCATGTTAGTCACTTGAGAAAGAGCTTAGCAGACGAAAGAGAAGTTCAAATACCACACGTTAACTTGCATATTGATGAGAAGCTTCGCGTGGTTGAAGATCCTGAACGTATTCTGGACTCGAAAACCAAAAAGCTTCGAAATAAAGATATACAGATGGTGCTCGTCCAGTGGAAACACCACAAAGGTTTGCATCAGTCTTGAGAATCGAGAGATGTTATGAAAGCTACATATCCCAGTCTGTTCGAACATAGCTAACTTCGGCGACGAAGTTTGTGCGTGGTGGAGCCCATTCTGTAACAACCTAGCTTTTAACCAAACTGTTAATTTCTGTGTTTGACTTAAATAATGTAATTTTAATTATATTATTTTATTGTAATTTAATTAAATATTGAAATTATTTAATTAAGTTAAATATTATAAATGATTGCAAGATACTTGACACGAATTATAATTGTGGCACACGAATAAAATATTGAAAATTGAACCGTTACATAATTTATTTAAAAGTAATGAGAAATATATGATTATGTTAAATTATAAAGTTTAAATATTAAAAGAGAGAGATAAACAAAAGTTTGGTACCCAAAATGAGAATTTAGAAAACTTAGAAAATATATAACCCTACAATGAGTTTATTCACTCATTTTACAAAATTGAATTATCTGCTCTCTCTCTTTCTTCCCTTCTAAAGCTACAGTTTCATCTTCATCTTCTTCACCAAATTCATCAATTTGGTACCAAAAATTCGGAATACAAGTCAAAGAAATTACAAGCAAGTATCAATCATCAAGAATTCTACAAACCTAAGGTAAATATTCATTCTACTTTGTTCTTTGAGTTCAAGACAAACCTACAAACCTACGGTTACTAGAAATTTTATAAGTTTCAAAATGAGTTCAAAGTTTATCAATTAGAAACATCAATAACCATTTTAATCATAATTTTGTTACTGAAATCGAAAGAAAAACAGAAATAATAAGTGTAACAGTGTGTGTTTGTGTGTGTTTGCATGGGTACCGAGACCCATGTCTCAGTACCGAAACTCACCTCAACCTACCGAAACCTTAGAGGTTTCGGTAATATCATAAAAACTACCGAGACCAATTATGTATACCGAGAACAAAAGGGGTACCGAAACCTTGTGGTTTCGATAATAGGTACCGAAACTCTTGAATACTGAAACCATGAAGTACTGAAACTTATACCGAAACCTTAAAGGTTTTGGTAATATACCGAAACTCACAGCAAGCTCCTGAAATTGTTACATAATATCGAGACCCATACACTCTACTGAAACCTATACCGAAACTATGAAAGTTTCGGTAATATACCGAAACAATAAAGAATACCGAAACTATTTTTGGGTTTCGGATCCATGGTTTCTTTGGTGAGCATACATTTATATATATTTACATTTACAGTGGTGGGTTTTACATATATATACACATACAAAGACACATAAAAGAATTTGAGTGCATGTGTGTAAATGATATATGGATAATTATCCATATCTTGTGTGTGTGTATATATAAGACATATATATATATATATATATATATATATAGGTAGCAAAGTATATATATTGGTACTAAATTTGAATTATACATAGAAATAGTGATTATTTTTATAAAATTAATGACAAAACAAAATTATGATATAAATATGACAAAAGTCACACATGTCCATGAAAATGGACATAAATATTTATTAGTTATCAGAATCAGATAAAATTCAAGAAATTAAAGACTAAAATGATGATAAACATGATGAAATTGACATGATATTACCATGAATGATTTTGAACAGGTTCAGTGAAATTCTGAACATACTTACAAAGATTTAAAGATTTAAAAGCGGGTCAAAGACACGATTTGACAGAGAACAGATTGACAAAGATAAAATCCTGAGATAACTAAGGTGGCAGATTTTATATCTGTTTGACAAAGACCAGATCAGTGAGTTATAGATATTCAGATTGAACATGCATAGATTCCGGTTGAGATATATTGCTGCTGTTAAATTTATTGACATTCATTTATCAGCCGGATTGAGACCTGTGCACACCAAGGTTGGGTGTTGCCCAGAGGATCATGATAGCTATTTGATTATCATTTCATATTGCATTTGAGACTTCATCAGACATTGCTTACGATTTATTGCTATCATGACTTCTATGACTTAAGCTTTCACTATTGATCAGACATTTGACATATATATTGATTCAGCTTGACTAGCCTTGATGGTCTATTGTTCTAGACCTGGCTATTTCACTAGTTCTTATGAACTTGGTAATGACCTCCGATGTTCCGCCATATTGACTTACTGGAAGCTAGCCCAGTATGTGGCTGATCCCCACGATTTAAGCGTGAGTGTGGCCTGAACATCATCCAATTCTATGATTCTATATATCAATCATGAGGGCTGTAGCGGCAGCCAAGACATATCACGCTAAGACTAATGACCCCGCTTGACACGCATGTTGATATTGAAAATCTATAAACTCACTAAGCATTGCTTACAGATGTTGCATTAATATTTTACAGGAAAAGCCAAAGGAAAATCACCTGCAGGACCTAGTACTTAGGTCATTCAAGATCCAAGTTTTGAAGCTTTCTTAGACCACTACTCAACAAACTCTCTGGTACTGATTGGAAGACAGTAAACGTGGTGGTTCTGGGTAGACTTGATGTGATGTATGATGTTATGACTAGATTAGATGTTACCCTTTTATAACTTTATTTTGAAATATGTAACTTAAATCCTAATCTGTAATGTACATGTAATTTTATTATTCCGCAATTTAATTACCCTATCTTAGTATGATTGATATTGTATTGTCTGAATTGGGACCTAGACTCTGAGGACTGCCCCGTAAGGGGAGGTCTTCACATTTGGGTTTTAAAGAAAAACAAAAGTATCTGAATTCTGAGAATCATATGCTTAAATTGAGAATATCTGAATTAATAAAATCACTTGACAGTTCTAAACAAGAGAATTTTCAGAATACAACTCAACTAAAATATATTTTGCCTGAACGATCTAAGTTGTATAAGAAAGTTAAAGATCTTGAAGCAACACTTTCAAAGAAATATCATTCTGATCAAAATTATGTTTCAAACAATTCTAAATAATTTTTTGCTCTTGAAAAGGAGTTTTCATTAACTAAATATTTATTTGAGAAAGAAAGAAGTGAGTTCTACTTAAAGAACAATATTTCGAAGCGAAAGTTAAGTTGTTTGAAGATGAAAAAAATTCATATTTGGTCAAAATTAAAGGACTAGAAGATTAAATTGTTCATCTTTCGAAACAATTTATTGTTTCCCTTCATCAAATAAATCAGTGGTTAATGTTTCTTCAGACTGTTTAAAACATAAACTCGAGCATTCTGATTTATCTTCAAAAAGTGATAATAATCTAGTTAAACCTCTTAAGCTAGATTCAACTTCAGATCTGAAACTCAAGTATCTTTTAAAGATAAACAAAGGCAAAACTAAAATATTTGAAAAACTTCCGGTCAAAATTTACCCTGGTGAATCTTCGAAATCAAAGTTTTTAAAAGTTTCTGAAAATACTGGTTATTCGTATCAGAAAACATCTTCACTGAAAAATACCAAGTATTATTAGACACAGGCGAGCAATGGACAATGTTTCAGAAAGAAGAGATTGCAAAATTCTGATCGTTCAAATTCAAGTTTCTTTTGTAAATCAGATATTCAATTTCATCATACAAAAAGAAATTTGCTTTCTGAGTTTGAGAAAGAAGATAAGAAATATTTTCTGCAATGGGTACCTAAACCTGTACTGAAAACAATTTATTGTAAAAGTTCAGGGGGACATGTTGTAAATATATAATACTTGTTATTGTATATAAATACTATTAGTGGTACTGTTTTGTTGATATGGATGTCATGATTTGCATGGAACCGAGGAGATAGTTTGTCTTGTATTCTGTGCAAGATTGTCAAGCAAGAAACCCGGCCATTGCATTGTAATGTTCTCTCATTCTTAATATAGTCATTTAGTGATATTTGATTCATATCTTATTGTTCTTAATGTTTAGATTATAGTGAATTGTGTTGATATTGAAACAATAAAACAAGTTATATTAGGATGTTAGATGCTTCTATTTGTTGATTAAACCCTAAGGGTGAGTCTCTGATCTTTCTTCTTTCATGCAAACACACGCACACATACTGCACGTTTTATTTTTCTATTTTTCTTTGTTTTCAGCAGTGGCACCAGCAATAGAACAAGTTAAATTAGGATGTTAGATGCTTCTATTAGTTGATTAAACTCTCACACATGTATCTAAGCCCTGGCCGAAGGCCTAAGGAGCCTCTTGGCCTCATCTTATTCGGCTGAAAACAGAAAAGAACAACTAGGACAACAATCTTTACAAGTTTCAGATATTTAATTCATTCTTTGAATTGATCTCTAAAAATGCAAACACAATCACTTGATAACCAAATGTATACATTCATGCTTTCAAATTCAGGTTTATAGCACTAAACTTTGCTTAATTTTGGTGATTTGAAGATAACTTGGTGTTCTTGAACCAAAGAAATCGTGGACTACAAATGAACCGAAGAACAAATTTAAACATAAAAATTACCTTTAATTCTTGTAGATTGTTGTTGCTTAATACTTGTTGTTGAATTATCCTTGACAAAATTCTTGAATTTTGTTGCACAAATTGACGATTCTTGATGGATTTGAGATGAAACCGTATGTAGAGAGAAGTAGAATGAGTTTGGTTGTTTGGTGAAAATGAGCAGATGCAACTCATTTTTGGGTTTATATATTTTAGAAAGTTCCATTTTTCATAATTTAACCCCATAAGTTGCATTTATTCCACTCTTTTAAAATTTGAACATTAAACTTTAAAAAAATTCTTAATCTATGTTTAACTTAATTATATAAATTTCATTACTTAAATATAATTACAATACAAGTAATCTAATTAGAATTACATTATTAAGTATAATGCAGAAGGTTAAAAGTTAGGTTGTGGCACAACACAAACCGACTATCCTTGTTAGACGTGATCGATCCCGGAACTCTATGCCTTGCCACAATCTCTTTGATGTAGAGTCGTGCTAATTGATCCATCGATATAGTCTCGCGAACGAATAAAAAGTAAGCACTCTTCGTAAGTATATCAACAATGACACAAATCATATATTTTCATGTATAGTCCGTGAAAGTCTAACAATGAAGCTCATGATGATGTTATATCATTTCCACTATGGGACCTCTAATTGATGTAGTTTGTCGGGTGACTTCTGATGCTCACTCTTAACCCTCAAACACGTCAAACATGTCCCTACATACTTTTCTACGTCCCTCTTCATCCCTGCCACCGATAGCGGACTCTCAAATCTCTATATATCTTCATACTACCCGGATGTATCGACAATCTAGTCTTATGAAATCTTCTAGAATGAGTTGTCGAAGTTCCCTAATCTATGGACTCATACTATATCACGAAGGGTCATCAATCCCCTGTCATCACAACTCAATAACTGCAAATTCCTTGCCAACCTCTCTCTATGCACATTTTCCTCTCTCAACCCTTTTGCTGAGATAGGCGTAGACTGCCAGTCAGCCTTTTTTTACCTCCAATCTAGAACTCATGATGTAATCATTTGCTCAGATGATCTCCTGCTCAACGCATCTGCCACCACATTAGATTTCCTTGGGTGGTACAAAATATCGCAGTCATAGTCCTTCAAAAGCTTCATAATGTGCCTCTGCCTCATGTTCAGCTCCTTCGGGCTGAATAGATACTGTAGACTCTTATGGTTTGTGTACATTGTCAATCACATCCCATAAAGATAATGTCACCATATCTTCATGGTGAAGACAGGACGACTCAACTCATAACTCCAAGGCTATCGGGAGGCATAAACGATCACCTTACCCCTCTGCATCAACACACATCCTAACCCGGTGAAGGAAGTGTCGCAGTAGACTGCAAAATCCTTGGAACCCTCTAGTAATGCTAAAATCGAAGTCTTACATAAGCGACTCTTCAACTCTAGAAAGGTGCTCTCTTGCTTCTCAACCCATACATATGGGATAGACTGTCAGGTCAACATCTTCAAAGGCACTTCAATCTGTGAAAAGTTCTCTGTAAACCGCCTATAATATCCCACTAAACCCAAGGAACTGAGAAACTCTGACACCGCATGGGGTGTCCCCCAACTAATGATGGCCTCGATCTTAGCTGGATCCACCTTCACTCCCTCACTCATCACCACGTGTCCCAAAAGCTACACCTCTCAGAGCCAAAACTCAAATTTTGAAAACTTGATGTATAGCCTCTCCTGCTGTAATAAGTTCAAAACCTCTCTCAAATGTTGGTCGTGCTCCTTATCCATGAATGCTGCGGGGGCGTTAGTCAGCCCAAATGGAATGATTAAGAACTCATGGTGACCATATCGAGTCCTGAATTCCGTCTTAGCAATATCATCATCTCTGACTCTTAGCTGATGGTACCCTGAACACAAGTGTATTTTAGAGAAGTGGCTCGCCCCATGAAGTTGATCAAACAGATCGTCAATTCGGGGTAAGGGATAACAGTTCTTCACTGTCACTCTATTAAGCTTCCCATAATCAATACACATGTAATCGTCCCGTCATTCTTCTTTACAAACAACATTGGGTTCCTCACGAGATTGAACTGGGTGAATGAACCCGCGATCTAGTAGATCATGAAGTTGTATCATCATCTCACACATCTCAGTAGGCGCCAATCATTATGGCGTACGAGCAATAGGTATAGCCCCTGGAATTAAGTCGATCCTGAACTTGACATGTCGAACTGCTGGTAGCCCCGACAACTCCTTAGAAAACACATCAAAGTCTCTAACCACTCGCACATCACAAATCTACCATTTCACCTTCTTCGCATCCACCATATAGCTTAGGGAGGTGGCACAACCCTTAGCCACGTATCTATGCGCTCGAGCCATCGACACAATGCTCATCTCTCCCTTACATCTCTCTCCGTACACAGTCAACGCATCGGTCTCAAAATCGAGATCCTAATCATCTTCTTATAACAAAAGATGTTTTCTTAGAGAGCTATCAACCAGTTCATGCCTACAATCGTGTGAAAACTGCTAATATCCATAGGCATCAAGTCTATAGTGAATTAGTGACTATCTATCTCTAGTACACAATCTCTATAAATTTGACTAACTAACACTGTACTACTGTCAACCCTTTCAACAATCACAGGATTAGACAACTAAGATACGACATAGTAAAGTAACCATAGAAGGATGCAGACACATATGAATGATCAGACCAAAAATCAAACAGAATGAAGGAACGTAGTCCATTAAGGATTAAAGTACCAGATGTAACATCTGGTGACTCCCTCGTCTCTTCAACGGTCGCCTGAAATACTTTGGCTCTAGCCCTCGGTACCCCACCTCCACGTGATGCTGACGATGACCCGATCATAGTAGAACATCGCCTCGACAAAGCTGCTCCTGGACTCAGGCAATCTCTCAACATGTGACCAGACCTCCAACATCAGAAGCGTAATGACACCTGCAAAGTGCAGGCAGAAGCAGTGTGGCTAAACTGCATCTCAAGCAACGAAGATGCTCTATGGCACACGACTCTACATGACGTCGGCAATGCCGCTGGCGGTCTCTCTAAACACTTGTCGAACTCCCAACTCGGCTCCATGAATCTCTAGAACCTCTATTGACACTGTTTTGGCTCTGAATCGGCCTCAGACTCTGACCCTGACTCGGTAGTCTCTGGATCTGTCACTGACTTGCCCCATATTAAACTATCTAACTGCTCTCTCTATAAAATCTCGAGGATCCTGAACTCTGAGTAGGCTGCTTTACTCGCTGTCTTCGAGGCGCTGACTGCTCTCTTTGTGTTTCAGTCTCCCTCTCCCACCTACAGGCATACACCATAGCCGAAGAAAATGTGGGATCTCGTAACATGCCCACAAACTCCCTGTTGTTAGATTGCAATCCCTCGATGAACATGCTGACCTTGCTGTCCTTGGTAGCCACCTGATGTGGCACAAACTGAGCCCTGTCTATAAAGACGCCAATATACTCCTGGACCATCATAAACCCCTGCTGTAGGTGGATGAACTCCCGCTAGAACTCTCTCCTCGTGTCCTATGGACAATATTAAAGCTCAAACTCAACTCGAAACTCCTCTTAGGTTACCTGATAAGAGGCTATAGATCCTCTAGCACTGACAATCGATCACCACCAGCACAAAATTCCCCTCTTCAGCAAATAGGAGGCGTAATTCACCATATCAACTCGGTCCACGTGGGCAATCTTGCCTCTACCTCTCGTAGGCAATCTAGTGCCTTTGAGGCACCTCAGACGGTTTCTAGTCAATTCAGACTAGAACCCGGATTTCAACAGGAATGGTTTCTGTTCACATCATTGCATAACCCGATCTTAAATTCAAATGATTTTTAGTTACATAAGACTAAAACCCGAGCTTCCGCAATAAAGTCTTCTAATCACTTCCAATTAGAACCTGATTCTGAAGACGAATCTTTCTGAAATTCCTGCCATGAATTCAACTCTAAAGTCGTTATTGACAAACAGGGAGTTTTATTTTATAGTTTTTTGCTCCTGATTATTTTCCATGAGTTGACTAACTTTGTGTGCTTATTTCTAGGGGGAGTTTCAGATGCACTTTGACGATGACATTTTTTTACAAAACTGTGTATTTTTCACAAAAATATTTTTTTCACACATAAAAAGTTTTTTTGAACTGAAAAGAAAAAAATTTTCTTTGATTCTCTGAATATATCATTGAGGTTAATTGTTCTAATCTCTTTGATTTTTCATAATCTCATTGCTTCTGAGATTCTCTTTGTTGTAATTCTTCTGATTTATTCGTACTAAATTCTCTCATATCTCCAATGAGCTAATTCTTTCATTTTATTCTAATATCTCCCAGTTCATCATTCCCCATATTCATTTTGAATTTCATCTCCTAATTCATCTGAGCTAAAAATCCTAATCATTCTTTGTGTGATATCCCATGAGCTGAAATGCTAAACATTATTTTTGCTGACTCCGATCATGCACCAAATTGTGTGAAAGGCATAAACATCGCTTCTATGGTCCAACCAGAACCGGAAGACCTACCCAAGGAACAAACCATCTACAGTTTGTGTGGGTGAGGGTTCTTTAGATCTATTAGTTGAGTAGTGTCAGTTATCACGGGATACTGACAGAGTCGAGCAGAGAAAAAAAATGTAAATGAGAAGAGTATATTGAAAGGAGATGGTGGTGCATCATATTCAACAAGTGTAATGTAAAAATATATAGTGATCATTGATAGTGGAGTGTTGCAAATAGGGGGAGATTGTTAGGCACAAAAAGGCCTCAATCAATCTTGTCCTATATCTTAGGGGGAGATTTTTTATCAAACCAGTTTGATACACTAAAGGGTATAAGTTAAGGCCTGTTAATGCCTTCTTGAAACCTGATAAGTGATTTGCAATATAGCCTAAAGTTGTTTACCCTATTGCATTAGTTGCAACTTAGGCAGACTGCCCAAGCTGTCCTAATCTGTTGGACAGGTTTGACATAAACTGTCTACGCTGCTTTTAGCTATTGAGCAGCTTGGACCCTTTCTGAGTATTCTGTTCTTTGTGAATAGGTTATACACCTTATGGAATTTGTTTCCATGTCATCATGTAAAGTCTTGGACGTGAAGATCAGTTTACAAGTCGAAGACAAAGGGGAAAACCAGAAGCTGCTTTCTCTGCCTAAGCTGTTCTGATACATGAAGACAAAAGAGATTTGAAATGGGTGACCTGCCTTTTTTTATATCAAAATGGCTATACAACGAAGAGGAAAGAATTAAAGTTGACATTCCTCTTTAAGGTAAAGCAATCTGCAACAGAGACAAAAAGGAAAAGACAAAGATTCTGCAACATAGAGACAAATCTTGTTTTGTTAGAATGTGTAGAAAAGGTATCTTGTCTTTTTGCAAAGGCACTCCACTATCTCTACAACCAATGAGGAAGTTTCACTGCGATTCTCTAAGTGAGTATAAAAGGAAGCTTCTAAGGAATGAAAGATAACCAAGAGAGAGATATCCAGAACGTACAAAATTAATTGTGTTTTTATGCATGCGAAGTTCTACCCAGAAAAGAATAGTTAGTGTGTCTAAGTTGTTCTTGTTCTAAGCTGTCTATCTGTCTTGTAAAACAGTGAGTGATTCTTAGTGAGTGAATTCATTGTAACTAGTCTGAGTCAATCTTAGATTAGTTGTTCATCTATTGTTTCTGTAATCTCTGTTTGAACCATTCCGCAGTTCAAACCTGTTTGTAATTAACACTTGTTGATATATACATACAAACATTGAGAAAGTGTGTTGAAATTTTAAATAGATGTATCCCCCCCCCCTCTACAGCTTACAACAACATACTAGGGAAATCTTTTGGGACCTACAACTGGTATCAGAGCAGCTTAGAGTGTGTGTTATCTCTAGATCTCTCATCTCCCTATTTCCCACCATGGAAAACAGTGCTGCCAGCTCCTCTTCCTACTATGACAATGGGTCAATGGCAATATCCCCTAAGTATAACCATCAGAACTTCTCTGGCTGGAAGTGCAGAATGATGCTCTATTTAGAGAATCTGGATGAACAACTAATAGAGATAGTGATGGAAGGTCCCTATGTGTCAACCTCTGTCACTACCATAACTCCTGCTGCTGAAGGAGCTGTTCTTGAAGTCAGGACTATTGAGAAAGCAAAAGCTCAATGGTCTGATGAAGACAAACGTCTGGTTGCCCTTGATGCAAAAGCCAGGAACAACCTTATAATTTCTCTCCCTGATGATGTGTTCAAACAGGTTGAGAAGATGAAGAATGCAAAGGAAATGTGGGATACTTTGTGTACCGTCTATGATGGTCCCACTATCATGTTGGATAACAGGATCAATAATATTGTTAGACAATATGAACTGTTCTTTGCAAAGCCAAAGGAGAATCTCATTGAAACCTACACCAGGTCCACTGCCTTGATCAATGATCTCAAAGCTGTTTGGATCACTAAAGAAATTTTAACTTTGGTGAACAAATTCTTGGACATACTGCCTGAGGAATAGAACTACTTCTCTACTATCCTCAGAAACTCGGGCACCATCAGAGGCATGGATCTTGTTAATATTTATGGATCTTTGCTGAATGATGAACAGTCAAGGCAATAGAAGAGAAATGTCTTGGAAATGTCCAAGAGAGGAGCAGCCTTTGTGGTCAGAGTGAGACAACCTGTTAATCAGGTATGTGATGTGTTCACACAAGCTGATGATGAATTGGAGGTAATGTCAGAAGAAGAGGAAGATGATCTTGCTAAGTTGGATGATGAGCAGATTGGAATGCTTGTCAAAAAATTCAACAAGAAAAGATTTGGAGGCAAAATGCTGCAAAAGAAATCAGGTGCCATAAAAAAGAAGGCATTTGACAAAACTAAGACTGAGTGTTTCAAGTGTGGTAATATAGGCCATATAGGTGCTGACTGTATGTCTGAAGCTATTGGTTCATCCTCCAAACCATACAAGAGAAACAAAGACGATGGCTATAGGGTTAAGTACCTAATGGCCATGGCAAAGCTAAAAAAGTTGGAAGACTCTGTGGCTTCCAACAAGCAGAAGGGACTTATGGTTGAAACATATGACTGGGAGGAATCTGATTCATCATCTGATGAAGAAGACAACAACTGCCTGGTGGCTAACACTGATGCCTCTTCCGTAATTAATTTCAAACAGGACCTGGCTGAAGCTGAAGCTCTCAGCACTTTAGAGAACTGGAATCCCACCATGATGTATAAGGTACAAAACTTTAAGGATTACAGCTCCGAAGAAAAAGTTAAAAAGTTTGATTATTTACTTGTAGATTTAAAATCTACTGTTGAGAAGCATGATGCTTTGAAGTCTAAGATCTCTAAGCTAAAAACTGATTTTAAAACAAAAACTAATGAACGGAACAGTTTTCATGAGTTGAAAACTAAACTTGATGAAGTAAAACACATCAACATCATTTTATTAGAGGAAAAGATTAAAAAACACCTTCAAAAGATTGTTGACTCTTGGTGCCATTCAGCTAAGAGAGTTAGTCAATATATCAATCAACAGACACCTGCTCAAATCCTAGCCTATCAGGAGGAGACCTTGATACAACAACTTCTATTATTGAAATCAATAGTCTGGATAAAGACTTATCCTCTCTTGGTGAGCTTCCAAATACTTTTATCCAAAAAGTAAGTGGAAAGTTGGTTTCAACAAACAGGTTTGTCAGGGCTCAAAATACTTATAGTTTGTGTGAAAAGGTTGCAAAGACTGGTGATGGAATGTGTTCTCCATCAACCCAACCTGTTAAGTGCTTAACTGGTTCACATAAACAAAAGAATGGAAATCAAATTAAAGCTGATGGAAAAAAACCTATTAATCCATTCGGTGCTGAACATTTTGAGAAAAAGTTTTCAAAAGGGAAGCAGTCTGCATCCAACAAGGGTAAGTCTCATGTTGGAAGAAAATCTGTTGTGATTTCAAATAAGTTTAAAAATCATAGTGGAAAGTTGGTTATAAATGAAAGAAAATCTTTTAATAAAACTAGAAGTGATGAACATGCTAATACAAACAGGCAACAGTCATCACATCTCAGCAGAGGCAAAGGCAAAGCCGTTGCTCAACCTGAGAAAACTGGAAATAAGTTTTCCAAAGTTGTGGAAGGACAAAAGACAATAAAATTACCTGTGTGTGATATATGTCCTCCCAAAAAGAGAAAAGAGTACACAGGTAAAGCTGTTGTTGTTGTACCTTCCACCTAAGCTGTTTGTTCTTCTAAAACAAGTGAAACAAAATTAAAACCTGTTGAGAAATCTAACAGAGATAAACCATAATGTGTTTCTGGGAGTTCTTCTTTCAAAAAGTCTAAAGAGACAAAATGCTACAAATGTGGAAAGAAGTCTCATATGGCCAAGAATTGTCCTGAAACTGAGGATATAAGGCCAGTTGACGCTGGTAGCTCAAATATTGCAAAAGCCAACAGTGTTAGAAGTAACATTATCATTGAGGAGGGTATCTCAGCTGATACAATCCAAATTGAAAATATTAGTGTAGATCTCAGTGGTCCATGAACAAATGTTGATAAAGAAGGAGAACTCATCCTTATGATGAGTTCCCCTAAAAACTAATATCTCCCTTTTTCACTTTGCAGGTTAAACAACCAAACCAGGTTTAGTACTTGGATAGTGGCCGCTCATGCCACATGACAGGTTGCAAGATTTGCTGAGTGGTCCCAAGGCTAAAAAAGGCCCAAAGGTCACCTTTGGTGACAATGTCCAGGGATCCACAGAAGGATATGGAACCCTTCAAGTTGGTGCTGTAATTTTCAACAGAGTGGCCTATCTGTCTGGGCTAAAATATAATCTTGTTAGCATCAGTCAATTGTGTGATGCTGGCTAAAAGGTTAACTTCGATGAGCACCTGGGGTACATACTGGATTCCCAAGGAAAAGTTGTGATGTGTGCACAAAGAAAGAAGGGTGTGTACATTGTAGATATGAACTCTGCTGATCCAACAACTGAAACATGTTTCATCTCAAGAAGCAATGCAGACCTCAAACTAAAACTTGTTTCATCTCAAGAAGCAATGCAGACCTCAACTGGTTATGGCACATAAGGCTATAACAGCTGAATTTCAAGAATATCAACAAACTCTGTAAGAAGGAGTTGGTAATAGGTTTGCCTTCTATAACTTATGGTAAGGATAAACTTTGCACAGCTTGTGAGAAGGGTAAGCAAAGAAAAACATCTTTTAAATCCAAGCATAATTTTTCTATTGAAACTCCTCTCTTCTTAATCCACATGGACTTGTTTGAACATGTTAGTGTCTCAAGTCTAGGAGATAGAAGATACACTCTAGTAATGGTTGATGAGTTCTCCAGGTACACTTGGGTGATCATTTTAAAGACCAAAGGAGAGCCTGCCAGAGAAATTATTGTGTTTATCAAAAAGATGGAAGTTCTGAACTCTGCCCAAGTCAAGCAGCTTAGAAGTGATCATGGTACTGAATTCAAAAACTGTGTTCTTGAGGACTTCTGTAAAGAAAGAGGGATCTCTCAAAACTTTTCAGCTGTGATAACTCCACAACAAAATGGAGTTGCTGAAAGGAGAAACAGATTCCTCATAGAAGCTGCTAGAACTATGTTGTGTGCATCAGGTTTGCCTTCATCATTTTGGGTTGAAGCTATCAATACTGCCTGCTTCACTCAAAACAGATCCTTAGTGGTGAAAAGGTTCAGTAAAACTCCTTATGAATTAATTAAAGAGAGAAAGCCAAATATTAGCTATTTCCATGCGTTTGGATGCACTTGTTTTATTCTGAACCAAAGGGATCAGCTGGCCAAATTTGAACCAAAAGTTGATGAAGGAGTATTTGTTGGATACTCAGATGTTTCTAAAGCCTACAGAGTATACAACTTCAAAATAAAGGTGATAGACAAATCTATCACTGTCACCTTTGAAGAGTCTGTAAATCCTTCTACCAAAGCTGTTTCTGAATCAGTTCAGGAGATTTCAGCTTTGATGACCTCATGCATTCCAACGCTGATGGTCATGAATCTAAAGCTTCCACGTCACCCAGAGTGGAACCTGCTACCCATAATGGACATGATGATGATTATGTGGGTATTCCCTGTGTGAATAAGTTTACTGATATAGGCAATGTATCATGTCCAGAATCAATCGATGCTGATTTCCCTGAATATTCTGCTTATATGTTCAACAATGGTTCATCCTCAACAAGGGAACAGGCTCAAGAGGTCAATATGTCTGAATATCCTGAGAGCTGTTCTACAAGACCTGGTGAGAATGAAACTGAAACAGAGGAATATTCATTGGAACATGATCCAAAGTAGATCATGTGCCACCCCAATGAGCAAATAATTGGTGACATAAACAAGGGAGTGCATACAAGATGGGACAGTCTGGGAAACTTTTGTCTGTTTTCTAGTTTTGTGTCCTTAATGGAGCCAAAGAAATTGGATGATGCACTTAAAGATGCCAATTGGATCACTGCCATGCAAGAAGAACTCAATTAGTTTGAGAGAAATAAAGTATGGAAGTTGGTCCCTGTTCCTAAATAAAAAACAATCATTGGCACCAAATGGGTTTTTATAAATAAGATGGATGAGTAAGGTCATGTCATAAGAAACAAGGCAAGACTGGTTTCTCAAGGCTATAGGCAAGAAGAAGGAATAGATTATGATGAAACATTTGCTCGAGTAGCCAGGCTAGAAGCAATTCGTTTGCTTCTAGCTTATGCTGCTCACAAGAGCATGAAGGTATTTCAAATGGATGTCAAAAGTGCATTTTTAAATGGTAAGCTGCAAGAAGAGGTATGTGTCAAGCAGCCACCAGGTTTTGAAAATGAAAATCATTCAAGCTTTGTCTATAAGTTAGACAAGGCACTCTATGGTCTAAAACAAGCCCCTAGAGCCTGGTATAATACTCTTATTGAATTCCTTATGAGCAATGGCTATTCCAGAGGTAAAGTGGATACCACATTGTTCATAAAGAAAGTAAAATCTAACATTATGCTTATTCAAATCTATGTGGACGACATAATATTTGAATCTACTAATGAGCAGCTATGCAAGAATTTTTCACTACTCATGACATCTAAGTATGAATGAGTATGATGGGTGAACTTACTTTCTTTCTAGGATTAAAAGTTAAACAAACCTCTGATGGATTTTTTATAAATCAAAGAAAGTACACATTAGATCTTCTGAAAAAGTTCAAATTTGATCAATGTTCTCCCATCAAAACCCTAATGGCAACCAATGTAAAGTTGGATGCTGATGCCTGTGGCAAAGCTATTTCTGTAACAGCTTACAAGGCATGATTGGGAGCTTGCTATACTTAACTGCTAATAGACCAGATATAATGTTTGCTACCTGTTTATGAGCTACATTTCAAGTTGATCCAAAGGAATCACATCTAGCTGTTGTTAAAAGAATCTTCAGATACCTAAAGGGTAAACCAGGTTTGGGTCTTTGGTATCCCAAAGACTCTAGCCTTGTTCTAATTGGTTATTCAGATTCCGATTTTGCAGGTTGCAGGCTAGACAGAAAAAGCACAACAGGTGGATGTCAACTCCTTGTTGATAAGTTAATCAGTTGGTGCAGCAAGAAGCAGAATTTTGTTTCTACTTCTACTTCTGAAGCTGAGTATATTGCTGCTGCGGGCAGATTCTGTGGATGCAACATCAGCTTGAAGATTAGGGACTTGTATATAGGAAAATTCCTATTCTATGTGATAATACAAGTGCCATAGCTATCTCCAACAATCCGGTTATCCACTCTCAAACTAAGCATATTGAGGTCAAACATCACTTCATAAGGGATCACATCCAAAAAGATAATGTAGAGGTATCCTTCGTTCCCACAGAAGAACAGCTTGCAGACATTTTCACCAAACCTTTTGATGAAAACAGGTTTAATTACCTTGTAAGCAAGCTGTGTATGTTAAATAAAACTGACTAAGTGTCCTTGATGTTTTAAAGTCACTTGTTCAAATATGTTAAAATTTCTCAGAATAACTTGGACAAAACAGGTTTTATCTGTTTTATACTTTGCCAGTTTCTCAAAATGTGAACAGCTTGGACAAGTAACTGGTTTGGCAAAATATGTTTTAAGTCTCAAACATGTTCTGTTGTACAAACTTACAACCTGCTCACTATATATTCTTTCATTCAAGGCAAAGCCTTGTAACCAGTTTAGCTAATGAACAGGTTTCACAATGAAACCTGTTCTCATATAGCTGCACAGGTTTCATACAACAGTTTATAAAGTGATCAGTGTATGATGAAACTTTTTCATCACAGGTTTGAACAACAGCTTAGAACATCAGTTTTAATTAACATAACTTTACATTTAAGTTACTTAAATTATGTATTTATTTAACTTAATTACCTGCGGATAATGTTTGTTACGTGTGTTAGTGGTTAAAAAGACCAAGTTGGTCTGACAAACGTGCTGACGTCGTAAACCGTTCCGTTTAATAGTTAGTAACATTTCAAATCAACCGCCCAAACCTTTCTCTCTCTTACTCACTCCATAACCATCTGTTAGGCACAAAAAGGCCTCAGTCAAACATGTTATACATCTGAGGGGGTGATTTTAAATCAAACCTGTTGATGCACTTGAAGGTATAATTTAAGGCCTGTTTATGCCTTAATGAAACCTGAAAGGTGATTTGCAATATCAGCCAAAGCAGTTTACCCTGTTGCATTCGTTGCAACAAAGGCAGATTGTCCAAGCTGTTCTGTCTGCTGAACAGGCTGGGCAAACACTGTCTACGCTGCTCTGTTCTGTTAAGCAGCTTGGACGGATTCTAAGTGTTCTGTTCTTTGTGAACATAACCTGTTCTTTGTGAGCAGGCTAAACACTTTATGGAATATGTTTCCAAGTCCTCATGTATTGTTTTTTGGCTACAAGATCAGTTTACAAGTCGAAGATAAAGTGGAAAACAGAAACTGCACTGCCTGCCCATGCTGTTCTGTTACATGAAGACAAACGGATATCTGAAAAGGGTGACAGACCTTTTCTTATATCAAAATAGGCCTTACGCAACAGTGACAAAAAGAAAAAGACAAAGATTCTGTCATATGAAGACAAATCTGCTTTATCAGAATGTGCAGAAAAGGTGTCTTGTCTTTTTGGAAAGACATCCCACTATCTCATCTGTCCAATGAAGAAGCTTCACTGAGATTCTCAGTGAGAGTATAAAAGGAAGCTTCTAAGGATTATGAGAATATCAAGAGTGTGAAATCAGATCGTGCATTGAAGTGAGTTTTTCATGCATGCAAGTCTGCTTGAATATAACAGTACATGTGTCTAAGTTGTTCTCATTCAAGCTGTCCATCTGTGTCTTGTAAAATCAGTGAGTGCATCTAAGTGAGTGTAGTCATTCTATCTAGTCTGAGTGTGTCTTAGATTAGTTGAACAACTGTTGTATCTATCATCTCAGCTTGAACCTTTTCCGCAGTTCAGGCTTGTTTGTAATTAACACTTGTTGATAATATACACAAACATTGAGAAAAGAGTGTTAAGTTTTAAATAGATGTATTCCCCCCCCCCCCCCCCCTCTACAGCTTAGAACAATACTCTAGCGAAACCTTTTGGGACCTACACCATCTCATAAACCCTAAAAGGCTAAGTGTCCAAAAATTGTGCATCACTCCTACTCTAAGACATGGCTCATAGAAATAACCCTTTTCTACCTGTGTTTGTTGGTAATGATGTTGTGATGCACCCCTCTGTCAACACCATTCTAATTATCAAACCCACCAACTACATTGCCAACTTACTTAACCATTTCCAAAAACTATGTTGGGAAAGGTTATGAATAAATAGTGGAGTTTCTAAAAGCCCATCCCCTGAACTATGCTATGACAGCCTATCCTGGTGTGATGGTCCAGGAGATGGTTTATCAGTTTTGGTATACTTGCTCATACGATCTATCTACCAAAACCATAAGGGGAACCAACCTTAGCATCACTAAAACTGTTGAGATTACCACTGATCTCCTTAGAGAAGTTCTCCATCTTCTAGCTGCTGAGAAGTATGACAAAGCTCAACCTGAGGACGAGCAAATGGGAAACCTGATATGCTACTGTGGTGAAGCAGAACCAAAGGTTGGTGCAACCTTGTTCAGGAGGGATATATCTCCCACTTACAGCTTTCTCTTCGTCTCAGTGGTGATGAGCCTAAGCTGCAAAGTTGGTTCTTTTGACCAGCTTAGCAGGGATGAAATTCCTATAGTCCTACAGCTTGTGGATGCAACTACCAGAACATGGCAAAGTGGATTTTATTGAATCTGAGGAACTTGGTGGAACAACAACAGCGTCCCGTTGCTGCCAGATATCCCAGATTTCTGAGCCTCATCTTCAAGCATGTTTGTGGTGAGCACCTCTACAACTCACAACCATTTTCGACTACTGCAGTGTTTCCTGTCATAGGAAACAGAGTATTTTATACCCTAGTACTTCTTGATGAACCTCCTCTAGCAACAACAATGAGGAGTTTACTTGGTTTGGTGGAAGGACCTTATACACAGAAGGTGCATCCAATCACTACTCTTGCTGAAAATCCAAATCAAGGTCTAAAAAGGCAAAATGTGCCTTGAAGACCAGTGAAGTTGAGTCTGTCACCAAGAAGGCTAAAACCGCAAAGTCTGCACCCTCAGCCTTAGTGGCTGAGGGGGTGCAGGCTAGTCACCCTGGTTCATCCGTTGAACCTGAAGCCTTTGTGGCTAGTGCCCTTGTGGCACCTGAGACTATGGAACAAGCTCAACCTCATGTTCCTGAACCAGTCTCCTCACCTGTCCAAACACAACATCCTTCCACTTCTCCTCAATCCCTCACTATATCCATGTATTCCAGGCTGAGAAATAAATCCTTACCCAAAAAGAAATCCTCCACCTCCCAAACAAGCCCCTCTGACCCCTCCCAACAGGAGTCAGTTGAAAAAGAGGCCACACCTTTTACATCTCTTTCTCCTATTTTGGGTGAAGGATCAGCTAGTATGAAATATGCCTCACTCCATCCTGAGTCTACCTTAAGTCAGCCTGAGCCCTTTGGATCCTCAAAATAGGAACCAATTGTACAACAGGAGTCAACCACATCAACTGTCCAAGCCTCTTAACAGGCTGAAGGGATTGAAAGACAGGAGCACACCCCACTCCACACTGAGTCCACACAGTCACCTACTCATATTTCTTCTACACCTATTGAGTCTGCACAATGTGCCAAAACTACTGATATAAGCCAATCAGCAGATCTGTGAAGACCACCCCTCATGGGGCAGTTCTCACGAGTCTAGGTCCCACATCATGCAAAACGATATCAATCATAACTAAGATAGAGTAATTAAGTGCGGAATTATTAAATTACAGTACAAACATATTAAGATTTAAGTTTAATACAGATTACGATTTTTAAATTAAACTTATAAAGGGCACAAGTCTAATCTAATTCATGTCATCATATAATCAAGATAAATCTACCCAGACCACCATATTATCATCTTCCAATCAGTACCAAAAGGGGTTTGCTGAGTAGAGGTCTATGAGAACTCCTGTCTTGATCTTGTAAGACCTAAGTACTAGGTCCAGCAAGTAACTTTCCATTATCTCTTCCTGTAAAAATGTAATGCAGCAATTGTAAGCAATTCTTAGTGAGTAAATAGATTTTCAAATCAACATGCATAGTCAAGCTGATCATAAGTCTAGCGTGATATGTCTTGGCTGCCGCTACAACCCTCATGATTGAGACATAGAAGTCATAGAGTCGGATGATGTTCAAGCCACGCTCACGCTTAAATCGTGGGGATCAGCCACATACTGGGATAGCTACCAGTAAATCAACATGGCGGAACATCGGAGGTCATTACCAAGTTCAATAGAACTGGTGAAATAGCCAGATCTAGAACAATAGACCGACAAGGCTAATCAAGAATCATATCATATCAATCTGAATATCTATAACTCACAGATCTGGGGTCTTTATCAAACAGATGTAAAATCTGCCACCTGAGTAATCTCAGGATTTTATCTTTGTCAATCTGTTCTTAATCAATTCAAATCTTTGACCCGCTCTTAAATCTTTAAATCAATTGTTCAGAATTTCACTAAACCTGTCCAGAATCATATCATATCAATCTCATGTCAATATCATCATCTTTTATCTTAAAATCTTTATTTTATTTGATTCTGATAACTGATCATTCATAAATCTTTCTTTCATTCATATTCTTTGTTTCATTAAATTGTCAAAGGATCAATATATATATATATATATATATATATATATATATATATATATATATATATATATATATATATATATATATATATAATCATTTTGCTAATTATCTTGTTAATTTATGTGTTGTCTATGTGTTTTATTCAATATATTCGAATGTAGGGAGGGGATTTCGAATTTATATAACAAATTCGAGCATATGGATAAAATCGAATGAACTAAATTCGAAAATGTGGTTAAATTCGAATGCTATATTCGAACATAGGGATAAATTCGAATCCCATGGTTCGATTTTAGCTCAAATCGATTTTGTTCTTGGCATCTCGAATTTGTTCATATTTTACAGCGTTTAAACATGAATTTCTAAGTCTAAGATCATAAATATACTAAGTATTAAGCCTAGGTTCGATTCTATTACACATAATCTATCAAACTCGAGTTAATACTCAATCAAAATAGCTTTAAATCACATGAAAATGGTAAATTCGAATTCTTTTCTTCAAAACCGAAAATATGAAAGCTAAAAATGTCGATTCTTACCTTAAATTCGTATGAAATCGCACATGAAACTGCAGATTCTTGTAGTACTCTTCGAGATCTTTCCGATGACGTGTAGAACTCGATAATTGGCCGGTCGATTTAGGAGAAAAACTAGAGAGATGGTAGAGAGAGAGAGTAGATAGAGAGTAAATGAGTGTTTAATGAGCTAAATTACATTTATATACTTCCTTTAGTTATTTTGTGTAATAACCCACTTTTATTTTCGTATCTTATATCTCTTTTATTTAATTATCATTAATAATTTATTAAATCATAATTTAAATATTTATATAATTTAATTAAATATCTCATAACTTACTTAAATTACAATTCAAATAATGTAATAAAATTACATTATTGGTTCGATAATCAGATCATTACATTAGGCCAAAGACTAGGTTGTTACAGAATGGGCTCCACCACGCACAAACTTCGTCCCCGAAGTTAGCTATGTTCGAACAGACTGGGATAAGTAGCTTTCATAACATCTTCAGATTCCCAAGACTGATGCGAACCCTTGTGGTGTTTTCACTGGACGAGCACCATCTGTATTTCTTTATTTCGAAGCTTTTTGGTCTTCGAGTCCAGAATACATTCTAGCTCTTCAACCACTCGAAGCTTTTCATCAATTTGCAGGTTAACGTGTGGTATTTGAACTTCTCTTTCGTCTGCTAAGCTCTTTCTCAAGTGACTAACATGGAATACAGGATGTATTCCTGCTAGGTCTGTTGGCAATTCAATACGGTAAGATTGATTCCCAATCTTTTCAATGATCTTGAACGGACTGATGAATCTTGGAGCTAGCTTATTTCGCTTTATGAATCTCACCACATTCTTCATTGGGGATACTTTCAGCATCACCCAATCGTTAACTGCAAAACTGATCAATCTGTGTCGATTGTCATAGTAAGACTTCTGCCTGCTTTGAGCTTGTAGGATATTCCTTCTGACAAGTTGAATCTTTTCATAAGTCAACTGTAGAAGGGCAGGACCCGCTATAGGCGATTCACCTGTTTCGCGCCAACAGGTGGGAGTTCTGCACTTTCTTCCGTACAAAGCTTCAAAAGGAGTCATCTTGATCGTTGAATGATAACTATTATTGTATGAAAATTCGACCAAAGGCAAGTGGTCATCCCAGTTACCACCCAGTTCAAGAACGCAGGCACGGAGCATATCTTCTAGAGTTAAGATAGTACGTTCACTTTGGCCATCTGCACTTGGGTGATAAGCTGTACTCATGGAGATTCGAGTTCCCATCCCTTCTTGCAGCGCTTTCCAGAATCTCGAAGTGAAACGACTATCACGATCAGAGACTATAGATTTTGGCACACCATGACGAGATATGACTTCAGTGATGTACATCTGTGCCAATCTATCCAGAGAGTATGTCTCTTTCATCGGTATGAAATGAGCTGACTTCGTTAATCGATCCACAACTACCCAGATGGAGTCGTGCTGTCTCTTGGTCTTTGGCAACTTTGTGATAAAATCCATGATTATATGTTCCCACTTCCATTCGGGAACTGGAAGTGGTTGCATATCCCCGAAGGGTTTCTGGTGTTTAGCCTTAACCATTTGACATATTCTGCAGCTTTCAACATATTGACCGATGTCCTTTTTCATTCCTGGCCACTAGTAGTCAGCTTTCAGATCACAGTACATCTTTGAGCTGCCAGGATGAATAGATAATTTGGACTTGTGGGCTTCTGATAGAAGAGTGTTGCGAATAGAACCATACTTAGGAATCCAGATTCGGTTTCCCTTGAGACATTGAAGTCCCAAATGGTTCAGAGATAAGAATTTAAATTGCCCTTTGAGATTTTCAGAACAGATATTTTCTTCTTTCAACGCCTCGGCTTGAGCAGATCTGATGTCTTCAATAAGATCGGAAGAGAATACAATAGGAGTCAGGGCATAACAACACTTTTCCGGATATACTTTCCTACTCAAAGCATCCGCGACAACGTTAGCTTTGTCGGGATGATATAGGATCTCGCAATCATAGTCCTTGATAAGCTCCAAGGACCGACGTTGTTTCATATTCAGATCCTTTTGAGTAAAGAGATGTTTGAGACTCTTATGATCGGTGTAAAGCTGACACTGAGTCCCATAAAGATAACGACGCCATATCTTTAGTGCAAAGGTAACGGCAGCCAACTCAAGATCATGAGTTGGTGCACTTTTCTCGTAGTCTTTGAAGCATAGGCAATTACTTTTCCTCTTTGCATTAGAACACATCCTAAGCCAGTACCAGATGTGTCACTGTAAATGACAAAGTCATCATTACCTTTTGGTAAGGCTAGGATCGGCGCTTGAATTAACTTCTGTTTCAAAGTTTCAAATGCCTCTTGCTGTTTATCCGCCCATACGAAAGGTGTGTTTTTTCGTGTTAGCATCGTGAGTGGTACAACAATCTTTGAGAAATCCTTAATGAATCGCCGATAGTAACCGGCCAATCCAAGGAAACTTCTTATTTCGGAGGCATTGCGAGTGTTTGCCATTTCTGAACAGCCTCGACTTTAGAAGGATCGACGGAATTACCTTCGCCAGATACGACATGGCCAAAGAATTGGATCTATAAAGGAAGCAAGGTAGAATTTCAAGTTTTAATTCGAACAAAGAATGCTTAGGAATGACTCAAGACTATATAAAACTATACCTGTTTGAGCCAGAATTCGCATTTTGAAAATTTTGCGTAGAGTCTTTCCTTTCTCAGTAACTCTAGCAATTGTCGTAGATGATTAGAATGATTAGCCTCCGTTTTGGAGTAGATCAGAATATCGTCTATGAATACGATAACTGACTTATCCAACATCGGTCTGCACACGCGATTCATGATATCCATGAACGCCGCTGGTGCATCGTTAACCCAAATGGCATTACAAGAAATTCATAATGACCATATCTCCTCATCCTTAACTTTCAGCTGATGATACCCAGAACGAAGATCAATCTTGGAGAAATAACTTGCTCCTTGTAGCTGATCGAATAAATCGTCAATTCTGGGCAGAGGATACTTATTCTTGATAGTGACTTTGTTCAACTTGCGGTAATCGATGCACATTCGGAGAGTTCCGTCTTTCTTCTTTACAAATAAGACAGGTGCACCCCACGAAGATGAACTAGGTCGGATAAATCCCTTTTCTAACAGCTCTTGCAACTGCTTTGACATTTCCTGCATTTCTGCAGGTGCAAGTCTGTAGGGAGCTTTAGCGATGGGAGCCGCACCAGGAACTAAGTCAATGCCGAATTCGACTTGACGTTCTGGTGGCACTCAAGAAATATCATCCGGAAATACGTCTGGGAATTCACAGACGATCGAAATATCATATATGGATTTATTTTTTGCTTCAGAAACGGATTCAGACGAGACATAGCATAAATAAGATTCGTGACCCTTAGATAAATATTTGTACGCTTTCTCAACAGTTATAAAGCAGTGTGCACCTTTCCGCTTCTTGCCTTTGATTTCTAACACTCGGCCAACTGAAGATTTGATCCTGATGATTCGACGGTTGCAGACAATTGTAGCCTCGTTGTTCGTTAACCAGTCCATGCCGACGATGATGTCAAACTCTTTCAGCGGAATCGGGATAAAGTCGAGATTGAATACTATGTTATCAATGAGCAGAGTACAGTTTCGATAAACAGAATCAGCCATAACATAATTGTTACTGGCCGTCTCAATGTCAAGTATCACAGGGAGTTTTGATGGAGTTTTGGGCAATCTTCGAGCAAAAGCAGTAGATATAAAGGAATGACTAGCACCGGAATCAAATAGTACGTGAGCAGGGATTGAGTTAAGCATGAACGTACCGGTTGCCACATCAGGGGTTTCCTTTGCTTCCTCGGCTGTTATCTGAAATGCTCGAGTTCTTGCGGTCGGAGTTGCTGCTGAGCTTTTCATCGTAGATCCTCCAGCTGACGATTGCGACTGAACTCGTGGTCCACTACGACACTAATACATGAAGTGTCCACGCTTTCCGCATTTCGCACACCCAATTCCTCGCTGAGGGCATTCTTCACTGCTGTGACCGATTCTGTTACACGCAAAACAAGTGACGTCATCTGGGTTACACAACCTCATGTGTGATTTTCTGCATCTCTTGCAGAATGGTGGCTCATTCGTTAAAGAGTAGGCTTGCGCTTTCTGAGGCGAACTACATTGTTGAGATTGCTGAGGTTGTGACTTACTTGCCTTAAAGAATCTGCCAAATCTCTGTTTCTTCAGAGGAGATGGACATGTCGGGTTTGCTGATGGAGCATAGAGCTGATCACCATACTCTACATATCCCCTCTCGATCTGTCTGGCCGCTTCAACCATTTCCAGATAGGACTTGTACTTTATCACGCTCATCGGGTGTCGGTATATCGGGTTGAGTCCTCTGCGAAATCGATTCATCTTTCTTTCTTCAGTAGCTACTTGATACGAGGAGTACCCGCAGAGTCGTGAAAATTCATGTTCGTATTCATCAACAGTTTTGGTTCCTTGGGTCAGCTGCATCAATTGAACTTCCATCTTATCTTGTTGATCAATAGGACAATACTTTGCGTTGAACATGTCAAGGAACTGGTTCCACTCTAATGTCTGTATTATCTCCTCTCCATATATGCTTCTCTGGGTTTTCCACCAGGCACGGGCAGCACCGACGAACAATGCAGAAGCGTAACTCACTTTCTTGGATTCTAAACAGTCAGAGATTCTAAAGATCTCTTCAGTATGACTGATCCAATCCATCGCCTGAATTAGATTCACTGTACCCTCAAAGTTCAGGGCACCGCTCGCTTTGAAATCTTTAAATTTACAACCTTTTGGCTGTGCAATTTGGGTTTCAGGGTTTGAGTTATCAGAATCAGAGTCATTATTCTGGACTTGCTTTTCTTTTCTCTTATTCTTTTTATCATCACGTCTCTTAGCTTCGGCCTCATCTCTGGCCTGAAATTGTTCTTGCATAATCTTATTTTGTTGTTCCGAATATTGGGCTAAAAGTTGTTGCATCATTTCAAACATTTGTTGAGGGGTCATGTTGTTTGGTATGTCACCTGATCCTGATCCTGATCCTGACATCTTAACTGAAAATTAAAATCATTTAACTATCAGTTTATAGACTTAGATCTATGTACCCTTTTTCCCATCCTAATAGTCTATACATCCTATCTCAGTTCAAACCACCTAAATGATTAATACATATGTATTGCTTCAGTTTGAGACCAAGTAGTACTCACGTAATACTTGATTCACTCAAACTATGTGCTCTGATACCATCCTGTGAAGACCACCCCTCACGGGGCAGTTCTCACGAGTCTAGGTCCCACATCATGCAATACGATATTAATCATAACTAAGATAGATTAATTAAGTGCGGAATTATTAAATTACAGTACAAACGTATAAAGATTTAAGTTTAATACAGATTACGATTTTTAAATTAAACTTATAAAGGGCACAAGTCTAATCTAATTCATGTCATCATATAATCAAGATAAATCTACCCAGACCACCATATTATCATCTTCCAATCAGTACCAAAAAGGGTTTGCTGAGTAGAGGTCTATGAGAACTCCTGTCTTGATCTTGTAAGATCTAAGTACTAGGTCCAGCAGGTAACTTTCCTTTATCTCTTCCTGTAAAAATGTAATGCAACAACTGTAAGCAATGCTTAGTGAGTAAATAGATTTTCAAAGCGGATCATAAGTCTAGCGTGATATGTCTTGGCTGCCGCTATAGCCCTCATGATTGAGACATAGAAGTCATAGAGTCGGATGATGTTCATGTCACGCTCACGCTTAAATCGTGGGGATCAGCCACATACTGGGATAGCTACCAGTAAATCAACATGGCGGAACATCGGAGGTCATTACCAAGTTCAATAGAACTGGTGAAATAGCCAGGTCTAGAACAATAGACCGACAAGGCTAATCAAGCTGAATCAATATGTCAAAGTATATGCAATGATGAAGCATACGTAATCAAAGTCATGATAGCAGTAATCTCAAAGCAATATCCGGAATGAACTGTAAATGCAATAACATGTGAAGTGATAAATCAAATAGCTATCATGATCCACTGGGCAACACCGAACCATGGTGTGCACAGGTCACAATCCAGCTGATCCTATGAATGTCAAATCAATCTAGCATCAACAATATGGCTCAACCGGAAATTCAAGCATGTTAAATCTGAAAATCTATAACTCACAGATCTGGGGTCTTTATCAAACAGATGTAAAATCTGCCACCTGAGTTATCTCAGGATTTTATCTTTGTCAATCTGTTCTCTGTCAATTCAAATCTTTGACCCGCTTTTATATCTTTAAATCAATTGTTCAGAATTTCACTGAACCTGTCCAGAATCATATCATATCAATCTCATGTCAATATCATCATCTTTTATCTTAAAATCTTTATTTTATCTGATTCTGATAACTGATCATTCATAAATCTTTCTTTCATTCATATTCTTTGTTTCATTAAATTCTCAAAGGATCTATATATATATATATATATATATATATATATATATATATATATATATATATATATATATATATATATATAATCATTTTGCTAATTATCTTGTTAATTTATGCGTTGCCTATGTGTTTTATTCAATATATTCGAATGTAGGGAGGGGATTTCGAATTTATATAACAAATTCGAGCATATGGATAAATCCGAATGAACTAAATTCGAAAATGTGGTTAAATTCGAATGCTACATTCGAACATAGGGATAAATTCGAATCCCATGGTTTGATTTTAGCTCAAATCGATTTTGTTCTTGGCATCTCGAATTTGTTCATATTTTACATCTTTTAAACATGAATTTCTAAGTCTAAGATCATAAATATACTAAGTATTAAGCCTAGGTTCGATTCTATTATACATAATATATCAAACTCGAGTTAATACTCAATCAAAATAGCTTTAAATCACATGAAAATGGTAAATTCGAATTATTTTCTTCAAAACCAAAAATATGAAAGCTAAAAATGTCGATTCTTACCTGAAATTCGTATGAAATCGCACATGTAACTGCAGATTCTTGTAGTACTCTTCGAGATCTTTCCGATGACGTGTAGAACTCGATAATTGGCCGGTCGGTCTAGGAGAAAAACTAAAAAGATGTTAGAGAGAGAGTATAGAGAGAGAGAGAGAGTAAATGAGTGTTTAATGATCTAAATTACATTTATATACTTCCTTTAGTTATTTTGTGTAATTAACCCACTTTTATTTTCGTATCTTATATCTCTTTTATTTAATTATCTTTAATAATTTTTTAAATCATAATTTAAATATTTATATAATTTAATTAAATATCTCATAACTTAATTAAATTACAATTCAAATAATGTAATAAAATTACATTATTGGTTCGATAATCAGATAATTACATTAGGCCAAAGACTAGGTTGTTACAAGATCAGCCTTTCACTTATGCTCCTGGTGATGCAGCTATTCATTCCCAAACAGCTGCTGAGGGACCATCTCCTAAGCTGATGATCGTTAGGGAATAGAACATCCCTCTGGTGAAGCTTCTCCCCATGTGCATATTCCATCATCATCCTTCACCATTGATGATGTTGAAATGCATATCCCTACTCCCCATGAAGAGGTGCCTAGAAACCAAGGTACTAATAAGGGAACCACCCCTGGTCTTGATGAAGGTGTTACCATGCCAGTATCATCTGAAAGACCACCATCCCCAATAGCCTCACCTAATGATGCAACTACAGCCACTGCTGAAGGTTCTCTTGATTTTTCCAAGCTGGGTCACTTAACTTATGCCCAAACTATGGAACTGCTTTCTAAAGTATCTCTACCATCACCCAAGTATCCACAAACTCCACAATCTTCTCCATCACATTCATCCTCATCAACCCAATCCAAACAGTCAACCCATACACCTCCATCCCCCAAAGACCTTTCTATGAAGGATCAACTTTCTATGCTGTCCAACAAAGTTGGTTCTTTGGAAATTTCTATGACTTCCCTTCCTTTTACTATTGCAGATTCCGTATCTGCTCAGCTTCAAGGTTTTCTTGATTCGTTCAAGAACTCCTTTCCAACTCCTGCTCCTCAACCTGATCATTCCTCTCAGCTGCTTGCACTCACTGCACAGCTGCAACAACTCTCATCCTCCCTCTCATCAATCCTTGCTCACCAACAGGACTCTGTGTCCAGCCTGACATCTGTTTCCCAACAACTGTCAGGTCTTGCTGAAACTTGCTCTATCACATTTCCCTCGACACTGGCTTCTTTAAATACCTTAGTGATATCCCTGTCACATTCTATGGCAGCAGGCTTTGATGATATGCATAAGTCACTTGAACTAACTCTTGCACAGCTTCAAAGTCTGGTGTTCACAAACAATGATAGGGCTGTTATTTCCCAGCTTTCATCTTTTGCATCTTCTCATTCCTCTTCTCTCCAAACCTATGTTACCCAGTTAGCAGAGGTTAACTAATATCTATGTATCTGTCTGTGCATATATCTTTGCTAAATCAAAAGAGTTGCAAATACATGAAAATCTAAAATTTTATCTTCCCGCAACGAAGCGCGGGTGTCACCATCTCGTTTTTAACGTATCTTATTTATATAAATGTCACCATGAAATATGTAAATTAGGACAAACAACCAAAAATAATAAAAACTTTTATCATTTTTATCATTAATAACAACATTATTTTTTAGGGAATTTGCGTAAAAAATCCCTAAGTCGGGTCATTTTTTTAGTTAATTATATATTTTTTTAATTTTAGTATTGCAAATTTTTTAAAAATTTTAATATCGTAATCTTTAGAATTTTAATGGAATTTTAAGTTTCATTAATTGATAATGTTATATTAAAGAATTAAAATAAAAATATTATTTGATTGGAATGAGAATTGAGAAATATATATTTATGAATTTAAAAAAGAGTTGAATGAAAGGAGAAAAAAGCGAAAGGTTTATGTGATATTTTGATAAAAGAAATTAAGGTTTATAAAGAAAAAAATCAATATGTTTTCATGTTTTTCGTGTTTCGTCTTTTCATGTTATTTCTTTTTTATAAAAATTCTCAAGTTATTTTTATTCTTTTTTGCTTTAGTGAAATTTGAACATTAGAACCCGGTTTTTCAGTTTTTAAAAACCCGGTTCACAAATTATAACCAGAGTCTAATTTTCAAATTTCTCTAAAACAAAAAAATAACTTCAGAATTTTTTATAGAAAAAATAATATAGATGAACGAAAGAGCAAAAAATACAAAAACATGTTAGTTTTTTCGTAATAAACCCAAGAAAATATCACATAAATAGGCAAGTACGAGTAGCCGTAGACATCATTCATTTTCACTGTGGGATGGTATGGTGATTCTTATACAAAGTCGTCCCTTGTAATAAATCACAATCAACCACTTTAATAACTACTCGACAAAACATTTGACGCAAGCTGTTGCCTAATTTAAGTTAGCGTGTTACTATTCTCAACCTATTTTATCTATTTCTACACCATAATCATTATCATATTATTAAAAACGAGATTTTAATAATTAATTACTTATTTTTGGCCAATTGAAAATAACAGATTTTTAATCAACTAACCATCATCATTTTATGTTTTCAATACCAATAAACTTTTACCAAGATTTTTATATATTTCAACTTTCAAAAAAAATATTGAGTAACCTGAACAAATTAATTTCAATACCAAGATCAAAGTAGAGTTCAAGATCTTTGAATACTCCAAATCAAAACCCGAATATGCATCTTTCTTGACTTCCAACTCTGTTTCTTGATTTTATTAATTTCTCTGTCCATTTTAAAATCAAGATCAAAGTAGAGTTCATGATTTTTGAATACTCCAAATCAAAACCTGAATATGCATCTGTCTTGACTTCCAACAACAAATCAGCACAAGCACATAACAAATCGTTCTCCACTCGGTTAGTAGAAACATGACGACTGAATAAAACCTGTAAGAAACAAAGATTGTGAAACCTCTGATGTAGTCCAAGAGATTTGTTCTTACCAGAGTGCTGGCGCCCGATGAGGCGGTGGCGGCAGCGTGGCTGTGAGAGAGAGAGAGAGAGAGAGAGAGAGAGAGAGAGAGACAAGTTCAGAAGGAGTATGATATATCATCTGTAGAGGCTCGCAGACACAGTTGCTCAACATATATGTCAGATCCATTTGACTTGAACGAGCAACCAACAATGTATGAGGTTCCGAATCTATTTGACTTGAACGAGAAACCAACGATGTATGAGGTTCTGAATCCAACATACGGTGAATACGAAACTTTTCCTCAAGATCCATTTTAGAATAGTTTAATTAATGACTTGTAAGGTCTACGACTGCAAGATCTATCTAGACGCGGATCCGTGAACGAGTGCGGAATCCTCGTTGACGGTTAGACGGACAACTCTCAACCAACGGAACACGGAGACTATTAGACGCTGAACGAACGACACACGAACGATCCTACGAACTAATTCTCTCCGAAACGGCACTGACCTAGCTGATAAACTCGAGATCGCCTTTTGCTTAATTCCTCACGAATTCTGCTAAAAGTCCCTTAATGATTCGAGTCTATCCCTAATTATAGACCCTGATTCGAGTCTGTTGTGGGCCAAGCTCGAATCTGGCCCAAGGCCCATTCGAGTCTGTCTACAAGACACTCTCGAATCTAGCCCATTCGAATCTAAGGATACATTCGAATCTATCACAGATTCGAATGTCTTCCTTTACCTATTCGAATCTAGCCAATACACTTAAATACTTAAGTGATGAAACTTATGTTTTACTTATGCTTGAGTTAATCTTTGACCTTTATGTTTGAACTTCTTGTAATATGTTACATCAAGTTCAAACACACAATCAATAACAGACAAACACATATAAACATATATATCAAAACACTTGTTAATACTCAGAATATTACTTAAACCATAATGCAGATCGATTAGACTGCTATCGTCACACAGGGTGTACCAACAGACTCCCCCTTGACGATAGCTTCTAATTATTTACATTACATCAAATTTAAGTACTAGAGCTATATATACTACTACCTGCATATAATCCAGCATCTATACAAACTTTAACTACCTTTTGGAACTTCCTGGCTTCAGATCTCCATGGTTCAGTAAAGAAGATAGGCTGATCATGAAGCTTCTTCAGGTCGTCCTTTGATAGGTTTATCAAATGCAGTGGATCATATACCTTCAAAATGACCTGCTCGTCTTGATCCTCCATGATGGCTTCAGCAGTGTCAATCTCGAGGTACCACCATTTCATGTTGCTCAAAACGTTCTGTGGCATCGATTTCATTGGTACTTTCTCTAGACACCTCACAGGTTTGTATACCATCCTGGCCCATGGCCTACCTGTATGAGGATCTATTCTCGACTGATCCTCGACCCTCTTTCCGGTCCTTGGCTTGAGTCGCTCGAACTTTCCTGATCTTCCTTCTTTCCTTATAATTCTTGCCACGACTTCAGCGTACTGGTCTTCACCTATATTAATTAACTCTTTCCATGCAAGTTCCTTTACTTCAATCTTGGGCAATGAGTTAAATGCTTTTAGTGTTCGCCTCAAGTATTGTAGTCCATCTCTTCTTTTCAAGATAAATAGCTGCAGTTCTTTGTCAAAGAACCAGCTTATAATGCCTCCTGAGAAGCTTCCAGCACCTGGAACTCTCATTTTCTTCTTCATCTTCAACTGATCTTTCTTTTCCTCTTTCTTGAACCAAAGATTTATCAAGTCAGCTCTAGATGGCTCCTTCTCGGCCTCTTCAAGTTCTTTGTCCTCGACTGAGGCTACCTTGATATAGTCAATGTCAATCACATTATGATTTTGTCCTTCATATAGCTCCGTGACAGGTTGTGAATTGATAATAACCTCATTGACATGATCGTCTTCATCATCCAACACTTCATCGTCTGATTTCCAGTCCACAACCTCCTCTGGAATAAATTCTCCTTCTTCTAACTCTTCTTCTTCATCGTCAAAATCCATAAGCTCTTCCTCTATGTCCTTCAGTGCATCAATAATGTCACTGTCCAGAACCCTCGAGGAATCTGCTTCTTTTCCAGATCCTCCTACTTCTCCTTCTGTACTCGGCTCCCCCTGAATTTGTGTAGCTTGAGCTGCAGGAAAATCTACAGACTCATTTTCTTTATTTGCACCGGGATCATTGCCTTCATCATCATTATCTCTTCGATGCACCTCCTGATCCTTACAACTTGTCTCCCCCTGAGTTTGTAGATTCTTCATGAGTTTCTCAAGGAGGGACCTCATTGATCGGATCTCTGAAGACTGATCTGCAATAAAAGATTTTAATTCAGTGTTCTCATCCCTTACATCCTCCACAATCTTCCTTAATTCGGCATTGTCTTTGTCAAGATTTGCGTTATGCGCCTGGAGCTCGCCGACAGCCTTTGTGAGGGTTAGGATCTGAACATGCTGAAAGTCAACACGTCCCTTGAGTTGTACAAACCTCTGATTTTCAGTATATGCGGTTGAGGTAAATGGAATGGACTGAATGGGAGACGGAATGAATGGTGGTGGAATATATGGTTCATGATGCTGAGGTGGCGGTGATGGTGGAGCGGTGGCTTGAGGTTGGGATTGGGGAACTTCTGGCTGACTTGTGGATTCCGAAAAAGACCCTTGCATGAACCGATGACGTTTGGCCCGTTGCCTCGTCACTAGTGGAGCAACCTCCTCTTCTTCAAAATCCGAATCTTCAGATTCCCTTTCTTCTCTCCTCCTCGATCCTGCTGCTTCATTCACTACTAACCTAGCTCCATAGGTTCCGATGTGAATATTGGGATCTGCAGCCACTGATTCAGGAGCTTTAGCCTCCTGCCCATCCATATCATCTGATTCTGATGCTGATGATGTCAAGCCTTCATCAACCCTTTCTGCCTCATACTCATCCACATCTCTAAGAACATCATCTGCTCCTTCTGGTGGACTGAGCAGCTCCCCCACTAATGCTGCGGCCACGTCCTCGTTCGCATGGGGTCCTGATGCCCATATCTCTTCTAGTGTTTGCGCAATTTGTTCAGAATCAGGAACTGCACTTGAAGGCCCTGCTTCCTGTGCTTGGGGCTGCTCGCTTGTAGAAGGCCTTGATGCCTGGATTGGACTCACTGCTGGTCTCTGACGGCGTCTTTGAACTCTTGGTTGTTGTTGTTGTTGACGTTGTTGCTGTTGTTGTTGTTGTGGAAACTCAACGACCCCTGCCCAGTTGGCATCTTCCGGGGCTTGAAAATCCCTATCCACAATAGCTCCGAACAATGGACGAGCAACAGGAACAGCCAATTTTCCTCGGTGTGAGGAACAATCAGCGAAAATCCGTTTGTCCATAACATTAACACTCAAAGAGTCATTTGACGGCGGCAAGTCTGGCAAGAAATGCCTTATCAGCATCATTGTGAATCTTGGGTACAGCAAAAATCATTCCCTTTCTGGAGCCGCAATCTGATGAACGAACTCCGAGAAGAACATCTGCGAAAAACTGAACTTCCGATTATATAACAATGCAATAACTCCAGATTGGATCTTTGACACTATGTAATCAAATCCAGCTTTCTTCGGCGCAAAACAGACCATGAAAACGTGCACCAAGAATCTCCACTGCCCAATCAGGCCACTCTTCATATATGATGACTTCGCAACATCCAAACTGTATCCCATCCTCAGAAAAGCAGTCTGCCTAATACTTAACGGAAAGTCAATAGGCCCATCTTCTTGTTCCTGAGATCCCAACTGCAGAACCTGACGCAACATGTCTGCAGAGAAGACTAACGGCTGTCCAGCGATTCTCGTTCTTAGAACTGTCGGAGTGACAGTGCAATCAACTTGTAAATGGTCGTAGAACTTCCGCACAAATGAAATAACAATTGGGATGTTATGGTATAGAGCAAAGCTAATCCTAGATTCAGCTAGGAAATCCAAAACTTGGCGATATCCCTGCGCCTCAGGGATATTATTGTCGGGATTAAGAACCATATTATGCTTTGGAACAAAAGCTCGAACCGCCATTTCTGCACAATAAACAAAACTGTTAGACTCATTAAAAATCAATAAACTTGTTTAAATTCAAATTTGTTTTATTTTGTACTTGTTTAAGTACAAAATCTAACACAATTAAATTTCTACAAGTTTAATAAAATTTAAATTAAACAGCACAAATAAACAATAGATTCGAAAATAACAGATTCGAAGTGTCCATATTGAGTGTTATGGACAGATTCGAATTGTCCCTATTCGAGTCTAATGGACAGATTCGAAGATCATGGTCATCTCGAATCTAATGACAGATTCGAGAAACCCATGAACAGATTCGAAGGTAATGAACAGACTCGAAATGACGACTGCCAATATGTCAACAAAAAACCAAGATTTTAACCATTTTGAACTTAGTAAATCACATACATTAGTTCAACTAAGTTCTAATCATTGATTTATGCTTTTAATTTGATCTTTTATAGGTCCAATCTTGGTAATTTAGCAAAAACCCTATTTCGACCTATAAAACTTCAAAATTTGACGATTTAGTCTAAAATTGTGCATAAAACTACACAAATCTTGTACAATCCGGTTGATTATACCTAGATGTATCTGTAGAATCGAAACACCAAGTAAGAGACTCGACAAAATGTCGTTTTGGAGGATTACGATTGACTCGAAGAACAGATTCGAAATCGCCTTTAGATTTGATAGTATAGATTCGAAAACAGATGGAATTAATGACTTACTGTTAACCTATTTATACCACCAACCCTCGAGTCTAAGCGTAGATTTGAATCTACTGACAGATTCGAATTACTCCTTATTCGAGTCTGTCTTAGATTCGAAACCACCAACACTTAGAAAAATTTCGAAAATTTTGAAATAGTTTCAACTTTTCCAACTTTTTTCTACAGTATTGTGTAACCAGATAAATTATGCCAATTCTTTTACCCTAAGCTCAAGATAGTTCACGCATTGTTTATTTTATCCAACTTTGAATGCACCCTCAGTAACTTTTGACCTTTTCCCTAAGTAAAAAACTAAACTAAAACTAAAATGAAATAAAATAAACTAAGGTAAAAATAGAGTAAAATAAAATTTTGACCAAAAATTTAATCTAGACTTAAGAAAATTTACAATCTAAGCTAAATACTTAACAACATATTTTTGATGAGTACAGTCTAAGAAAGGTTCAATCAGATAGCGATGTCTGATACTAACTTTCAGTACTTAAACTTTCACACTTAGGAATTTTTGATTCCTTTGATTGTTTGTTGTGACATACCTATTTAGCCGATTGTTGGTATTTTACCCCGTTAAACATTCTACATTTCGGAATATCGCTTGGCCTTTTTATTTATCAGGAAATTATCTTACGTGACTCAGACATAGACATACTTTTATGATCAAGGCACACAGACAAAGATTCTAACTTGTTGGTATTTGCAAACTTTCTTTAAAAGACAAACATCGGACACAGGTTTGTATTTTCATACAACAAAGTGTCTTAGTTCGCCTTAAGGTTTTCTTTTAAAGTTAGCAGATAGCGGTGACAGGTCTGTACTGACGTACAACAAAGCGACATGTCTGCTAACCCGAATCTAAACAGAGACAACAGGTCTGTACTTACGTACAACAGAGTTGCATGTTTTCGACTCTCAGTTTTACATGATATTTCTATTCTTTCCATTTTCAGATGTATTTGATGTTGCCATACATCCCCAGAAAGTTTGCATACCTCATTTAGACTCAATGTTTGTATGTCTTGTACATAAAAATTAAGACCGATTGGTCATATATCTCAGTTAGTGACACGTTTGACTTTCTCTAGAATATTTTATTATCCTTGAGATTCCCTATATGTATTATGCCTACCAACACATCAAACTAAGTAAAGTATAACACTTAGGATTTAGTTGCATTATGTGTGAAAGCCTAAATACTTAAAGTCTGTAACGACGGTGCTAATTTTCGTCACTTTGAACCTATGTATCTAAGACTTAACTCTTTTTTTGATATTCTCTTTTTTTTTTTTTTGTAATTTTCTCTCTTTTTTCTTTTATTTTTCATAAGAAAAGCAGTAAAATAAGCTAACCTACTAACTTACTAAAAATAGAAACTTTCCTAAATTAGCAGACTACTGTAAAGAAAGAAATACTATGACTATCAAAGAAAATAAACTTACTATTACTAAGGCCAATTTACTCTGGGTTGCGCATTCCATTCAGTTGAATTAAATACTCAAACCGTGTCTTATCAAACGCTTTGGTAAATAAATCTGCATTATTATCTTCTGTTGCCACTTTTACCAGTCTGATTAAGTTCTTTTCAGCACAATCACGAATAAAATGATGCCTTATGACTATGTGCTTTGTTTTGTTGTGTTTGACTGGATTATTAGTTATAGCAATAGTAGACTGGTATCTATCCTAATTGGAGTTTGAGTGTAAGCCAAACCGTAATCCCGCAATTGTTGTTGTATCCACAGAACCTGTGAGCAGCAACTACCAGCAGCAACATACTCGGCCTCGCACGTTTACACGGCTACCGACGTTTGTTTCTTGCATTGCCAGGACACGAGTCTCCCTCCTAGGAACTGACAACCTCCAGTCGTTGATTTTCGCGTCAAGCTGCATCCTCCGTAGTCAGAATCCGTGAACGCTTCCAACTCTAGATCTCCCTCCGCGTGATACCAAAGTCCCAGCTTCGGTTTCGACTTGAGGTATCGTAGAATCCGCTTCACAGCTTTCATATGCATCTCCTTCGGATTCGCTTGAAACCTTGCACAAATACACACAGCAAACATTATGTCAGGTCTTGAAGCAGTTAAATACATAAGTGACCCAATCATGGCCCGATATAAAGTCGGATCCACATCGGTATCACTTTCAGTACCCGGCCCGAGATTGTGATTCACTTGAATCGGCGTGCTGAAGTGGGCAGTCAACTTAGTTCCCTCCATCCCAAACCGTTCTAATATGTCATGGACATACTTAGTTTGATGGATAAACATCCCTTCCTTCTTTTGGTCAACTTGTAACCCTAAAAAGAAATTCAACTCCCCCATAGCACTCATCTCGAACTTAGACTTCATCACCTTCTTGAAATCTTTGCACATCTGTTCGTCTGATGATCCAAAAATGATATCATCGACGTACACTTGTACCAAGATAAAGTGTTCTCCCTTCCTCTTCACAAATAGAGTACTATCTATCCTACCCCTTTCAAAACCGTTTTCTAAAAGATGGTTGGATAAAGTCTCATACCACGCCCTAGGTGTCTGATGTAATCCATAAAGAGCCTTATCTAAGCGATATACTCTATCACGATATTTAGGGTCTGTAAATCCGGGCGGTTGTTCTACATACACCAACTCCTTCACTTTCCCATATAGGAAAGCACTCTTAACGTCTAGTTGATATTCCTTAAAGCCTTTGAAGGAGGCAAACGCTAGAAACAACCTAATGGCTTCCAGCCTTGCTACTGGTGCAAAAACTTCGTTGTAATCGATTCCCTCCTCTTGGTTGAAACCCTTTACAACTAATCTCGCCTTGTTGCGCGTGACTATACCCCGATCGTCTCTTTTGCACTTAAAAACCCATTTGGTTCCTATTGCAATCTCCCCTCGAGGTAACGGAACTAACTCCCACACTTCTAGTTTCCTAAATTGTGAAAGTTCTTCCTGCATCGCTTCAACCCAGGAGTTATCCTTAAGTGCCATTTGCACATTCTTAGGCTCTACTTGCGATATGAAACATGAATAAAGACATGTGTGATATGCCTCGGAGTCGTTTATCATCGACAACAACACGGTGTTGTTATTTACACTACTCCGAGTCTTCACACCCTCGTTAGGATTTCCTATGATGCTTTCTATTGGATGGTTCTTGTTAATCCTAGAGGTCTCTATTTCATCAACCCTTAGATTATCTCCTAAGTTAGATCCTATTTCACCTAAAGGGGGAACAGGCTCAGCTTCTACATTTTCCTCCTCACGGACGTTTTCCTCAGAGTTAGAACTTGAAGCTTGAGTCTAATTCTCAGTGTTAGGTGCCTCTTGATCAGCAACTTCTGGAGATCCATCTACAGTCGCAGTAGGCTCGGATGTAGATTCGAACGTGGTCCTCGGAAAGATTTGGCCATCGTCATTCAGATGCAACATCGCCATGTCCTTCTCGATTGTACCTGCATTATCATCCAGAGGAATGTTAAATGACTCAAATAACTTATCATAGTCAAATATCCATTCCGGACCAGTTTGGGGTTCATGTGTATAACTTGTGACTTCAATGTTATACACAATCTCCACAGTACCAGTTGTTTTGTTAAACACCCGTTTGTTTGGTGAGTTTGGCACATAACCTAGGAAGTATCCTTCGTCAGCCTTTTCACCAAACTTCGGTTGATGTTTTGTTCTTAAAAGTGTGCATGGTACTCCAAACGGTTCGAATCCAGTTAAGTTAGGTGGCCGTTTATTCAAAATTTCATAGCATGTTTTGTTCAATGATTTGACTGTAAGGACTCGGTTTAAAATGTGGCACGCGGTATTCACTGCCTCCCCCCAAAACATGGTAGGAAGCTTTGAATCCGAAAGCATAGTCCTTGCAGCCTCAATCAAAGTTCTATTTTTACGTTCGGCCACCCCATTCTGTTGAGGTTCATATGGTGCACTGAATTGATGCACTATGCCCTTTGATAGGCAATATACACCAATTACAGTGTTTTTGAATTCAGTTCCATTATCACTACGAATATATTTAACCCTAGTTCCGTATGAGTTCTCCACTTGGTCCAAGAACCCGATGAGCCTTGCAGCCGTCTCGTCCTTCGTACCTAAAAAGAAAACCCAAGAAAAACGTGAGTAATCGTCAGTGATAACTAAGCAGTACCAACTACCTCCGATACTCCTTTTGTTGATTGGGCCGAAAAGGTCCATGTGCAACAGATCGAATGTTGAGGCTATGGAGTTCTGCTTCTTGGACTTGTGTGTCTTCTTATGCTGTTTGCCCTTCATGCAAGGTAGACACTTGTCCTCGAACTGAAAACTTTTCATGGGCACACCCTGCACGAGTCCATGCTTCGTAATGTAATTCATCTTCCTCAGGTGCAGGTGAGCCATGCGTCTGTGCCACAGTACGGATTCCGTCTCCGAAGCTTTGGATAGTAGACAAATTGGCCCCATCAAAGTCTCTGACTTGTTCATATCCAGCATGTACAAGTCGTTCTTCCTTGGCGCCCGCATCAACACCCATTCTTCAGGAATTTTGAATCCAGGCTTTAGCACTAACGCCTCAGTGTCAGTAAATAACACCGAGTTCTTCTTATCACAGATTTGAGAGACACTAATGAGATTATGAACCAGTTTATCAACGTGATAAACTTGATCCAAAGTAATCGTCCCATTAGTGACTTCTCCAGTTCCAGTGATATTTCCACCCTTGTTACCCGCGAATGATACGAATCCCCTATTACCCCCTTGAAGTCTGTGAGAAGACTTCTTTCCCCCGTCATGTGCCTGGAGCAACCACTGTCGACGAACCACTTGTTGTTTGGACCGGTAGTTATCTCCTGCACATGAAAGAAAAGAGGTTAGTTATCACGGGGAACCCAAGCCATGACTGACTTGGTAATACCATTCTCGTCCACATACGTGAACTCTTTCAAGTACCCATCTCGCCTTTCAGGTGACTTGGGCCTTTGAACTGAATTCTGTTGTGGTGCCGAGTGATTTAAGTTCACTCTTTGCCTTGGTGTAGGCATTTTTTGTGGAGCTCTAGAATAATTTCTATTATATGCCATTTCTGACTGTGATCCTTGAGCTCTTACCGGTGCATATTGTCTAACTGGAGTATGAGACCTAACTGGAGTATGTGACCTGCTAGGTGTGGTGCTCCTATAGACTTGTTGTGGTGCTGACCTAGATTGATTAATGACACGATTCGGTGAATTTGTCCTAATCACTTCCTTCGGTCCAACCTTAACCGGTGTGTTTTTCACAACTTGTTTGGGTGCGGCCTGCACAGTTTTCTCGGTAGGTTGAGAACTACTGCTGCTTGCCACACTGGTTGAGGGCTTGACAGGTGTTGGGTTCACTGTCTTAGGGGTAACAGCTGCTTTCCTAAGTGGACAGTGAGAAGCAACGTGCCCTTTCTCGTGACATCTGAAGCAAGACATCCCATCTATGGACTTTTTGGTGGTTGCCTTAGATCTAGGTGTCTCACTAGTGTCTATTTCCTTTGGTACATCTACAGTGTCTGTCTCTTCGACCTGGTCAGCCCAAGAAATTTTATGTTTTCCTGCAGGTGTTTCACTGGAGGAAGACACAAATTTCACTTTCTTGACCTTGACGGTTGAGGCAGACACCTTAGGTGTATTTTCAACTGTAGGCTCAGGTGTCGGTTCAGGTAGGTCCTCTAAGTCTACTGACTTGTCAGTTTTCTCCTGAGGCTGAGGCACATAGTTTGCATTGAATGGTGGAGGAATTTCGTGAAAACCTAGACCTACGGGCTTCTTAGACTGTCGTTGGGCATCTAAGACTTTCCCTAGATTTAAGCTTGAATTCCTAAACTTCTCCAACTTGCTGTTTGCCTCTGCTACCTTAACCTTGGTCTCAGCTAGCTCTATATCCTTGTCCTTAAGACTTTTTGTTAAGGCCTCTACGTGCTCATACATAAGTTCTATCCTAACACACTGCTCACTGAGTTTGTCTTTTAGAACTACTACGTCCTGAGCATCAGCCTTAAGCTTTTCTTTTAAATCTTGCTTTATATCATTTAGGCTAGCGTTTTCAATTTTTAAATTCTCATTTTGAGCAGATATGGTTTTATGTGATTCTAAGACTAGATTTAACCTATCATTAGAAGTAGCACACAAAGCACATAATTCTTGAAATAGAAAGTAAGATAGACTAACCTTAGAGTAATCAGATTCCACGTTGGCCATCAGAGCAGCAAACTCCAGCAATGTCTGATCATTCGCCTTCTCTACCCACATTGGACTGCTGTCCCGTGTAGTCTGCTCGTTCCCATCACACCCTGTTTCTGTGACTTCAGCCATGAAGGCTCTAGCATTCGACTCAGGATGTGAACTCCAATCATACGTGCCATCTAGCTGTCTATCTGAAGTGACATTGGAGAGAAGACCCGCTAGATTGGCCTGTCCAGATGAGGAACTCGGAAGGTATCTTTGTTGGGACTGATTTTGGTACTGTCCCTGATGCTGACTCTGTCCTTGGTATGTATCTACCTTCGGTCTCTGACACTCCCTGGCGAAGTGTCCCAATCCCTGACAGTTGTAGCATTTCACCTTGGACTTATCAAACCCGATCCCCTTGTTATTCATTTGCAGATTCCTCCCAGTTCTTTTGATGAATCTTTTTACCCTCTGGGTCACCATGGCCAGTTGCCACTTAAGATCCATTTCCTCTAAGTCGTCAGGGTCGACCTGATCGTAATCTTCATCCCATAGAGCTGGGTCATTGATTTTCCCTTGAACACAATTTCCGTATGCGGCCACAAAAGAAGCAAGTAGATTCAGATGCTCTTCCGCTGACTTTGCGCTCATGGGCATCTTCGAATAGCTCTGACTGTTCGATGCCTGTTGGACTTGAGGTTGCGGTTCTTCCGATCTTCCTAATCCTAAGAACGCGCGATTCAATGAGTCTTCAGACTCTGCTGGCGATGACGTTTCTCCGGTGAAAAACGCTATATCACTCGCTGTCACTGATGATTTAGATGTCTTTCCAAAATACATTGCCGGATTCTGGACTTGCTCGTAATCAGTCTCAGCCTTAATCATCTCGAAGTGATATGCCCTCAACGTTCCCACAATGTCATCAAGTGATTGAGTATAGTATTTGTCCTCATTCAGCTTAATCATTGCCACGTACATAGCCCATTTGGCTGGTAGGGCATCAAGAAGCTTGTTGTTCTTGTCAGTGTCCGAATACTCAATTCCATGACTTTCAAGTTCCGTTATCAGATGATAGAACCTCGTGATAATATCATCCAACTGTTCATCCTTAATTGCCTTGAAAATCGCAAACTGTTGTTTCAACAGCTCTGTACGCTTTCTACGCACCCGAGGATTACCCTCACACCTTTTCTCGAGAGACTCCCAAAGTTCCTTCGACGTCCTTTGAGTCCGAAATGTGTGCAAAATACCTTGAGGTAAAGCCATACGGATTATGGAGAAAGCTTTGTTTTTGGCTTCAAATAATTTCTTGTCATCTTCTTTCATCATCTGATATGACAAGACCTTTTGACGGCCTTCAACTTCAGATACTGGCGGGACGTACCCTTCATCTATGCACACCCACATGCGCATATCATTGAATCGTACAAAATCTGTAAATCGGTCCTTCCACCAGTAATAGTCTTCAACTTTCATCAGCTTAGGCGGTGCATTTGCCTTCCCAACTTCGTGGTCCATTTCTAAGAATTTCTGAAGATTAGACATCTTTCCGAAAGAAATTGAATTGACCCTTAATTAATTTAATTCGAAACTAATGTGGATTAACTCTTTCGAATTGTGATAGATTCGAATGTAATTAGATTCCCATATATTTGGGATTAAATTCGATTAAGTGTTTTAATTCAATTAAACTCGAAATATGTCAGATTCGAGATATCCTTAGATTCGATGGTCCTTAGATTCGAAGGGGAACAAACTCGAATTTCAGCAGATTCGAAACACAGATTCGAAACAATACTAGACTCGAAATAAACTCGAAACTAATCTAGACTCGAGATCCTCTCGAAACTAATCTAGACTCGAGATCCTATTCGAATGAAGCAACAGATTCGAAACAAGGTAGATTCGAAATTCTCTGAAATTGACTCGAAAGGAACGTAATTAGGGTAGACTCGAGACTAAAGTGAAACCCTAATTACCCCTATAGATTCGAGCGCCGCAAACTCGAAAAACGGCTAACACTTTGATTTTTTGACGTTTTACAGATTAAATCACTATTTTTCGAATGAAAAATAATGATTTCGATCAAAAACGTGAAAAACCACAAAGTGTTTCCCGAATATGAATTTGCTAAGCTTGAAAACACGTTTTTGAGAGCAAAACCGTCCAACTAGCGTCAAGAAACCTAGAATGTATCTGATGAACACGAAGAACACCAAGAACACTCCGTAGGCTCTGATACCACTTGTAAGGTCTACGACTGCAAGATCTATCTAGACGCGGATCCGTGAACGAGTGCGGAATCCTCGTTGACGGTTAGACGGACAACTCTCAACCAACGGAACACGGAGACTATTAGACGCTGAACGAACGACACACGAACGATCCTACGAACTAATTCTCTCCGAAACGGCACTCACCTAGCTGATAAACTCGAGATCGCCTTTTGCTTAATTCCTCACGAATTCTGCTAAAAGTCCCTTAATGATTCGAGTCTATCCCTAATTATAGACCCTGATTCGAGACTGTTGTGGGCCAAGCTCGAATCTGGCCCAAGGCCCATTCGAGTCTGTCTACAAGACACTCTCGAATCTAGCCCATTCGAATCTAAGGATACATTCGAATCTATCACAGATTCGAATGTCTTCCTTTACCTATTCGAATCTAGCCAATACACTTAAATACTTAAGTGATGAAACTTATGTTTTACTTATGCTTGAGTTAATCTTTGAACTTTATGTTTGAACTTCTTGTAATATGTTACATCAAGTTCAAACACACAATCAATAACAGACAAACACATATAAACATATATATCAAAACACTTGTTAATACTCAGAATATTACTTAAACCATAATGCAGATCGATTAGACTGCTATCGTCACACAGGGTGTACCAACATGACTTCCAACCACCGTCACACAGTCAATACTTTAATCATGAGCAGATAACATTTATAAATAATTTATCTTTTTTTGTTTCTATATTATCCATTAAATTAATCTTATTTTTTATAAATGTTAGGATCTAGTAGTCTCAATGTATGGTCAATATATTCATGGCGAACCACCACAACACGGAAATACTTATACACATTTGGACCGTTGGGAAATTTCATCATTTGTTCAACCGTATGTCACTAGAATAGAATATGTTGTTGGTGATGGAAATTGTGGTTTTCGAGCAATAGTTGTTGCTCTTGGTCGACCTCAAGATAAATGTCGGGATATTCGTCGTGAATTATTGGAGGAGTTGCGTCGCAATTCAAATGGATATCAAATTTGTATGGGTGATAGCTACTACGCTGTTGTGGAACGTTCTCTTAGGGGTGAGCTCGGTACCGGACCAAACCGAACCGGTACCGATCCCGAAAATACCGAAACCGAATTATTAGTTTTGAAAGAACCGACTACCGAACCGTATAATTTTATACGATGCCGGTTCGGTCCCGAATACCGAATTTTAGCTAATTTAAAAACCGAATACCGAACCGAGAGTACCGAATACCGAATTTTAGCTAATTTAAAAACCGAATACCGAACCGAATATATTAATTCGGTACCGGTTCGGGTTCGGGAAATGGTACCCGTCGCTCACCCCTACGTTCTCTCGATTATTACCATAACGATTTTGCACCAATACATCACTAGATGAAAATCCCTGACAGTGGGGTATTGATTGCGAACACGTACAATTGTATTATTTGCTTTTTAACAAATCCAATCAGTTACACATTTTATTCGCTTTGGAAAAACCACGGGTGCCAGAACTAAATCAATCAATAGCAATTGCATTTGTTCATGGAAATCATTTTATGAAGGTTAAATTTGCAAGAGGGACATCCAATGCCAAGTCTTGCGGGACATTGTAGACCTGCAAAAGAATGGAGAAAAATGTACAAGAATCGACTATTGCCACAATATTTTATGTAATAAATTCGTTTGTACAACGTTGGTTATTCTTTTGCAGTTATCTGTAAATTTTAATGTATTTTAATATTAAGATTTTTTTTTAAAATTAATACTTAATCTTATGGGGTAAAAAGTTAATCATTAGTAAACTTATCTAATATCATGCGGTAGAAATAGATTGAAGATGATGAGTTAATCATTAGTAAACATAATCATTTATCATGGGGTAATAAATAGATTGAAGATGATGTGTTAATGATTAGTAAACATAATCATATATGGTGAAAATAGATTCAACATGGGGTGTAAATAAATCCACCCTTTAAGTTATCCATTCCTTCTCCCCATTTTATACAGGGATAAAGACAAAATTAACCAAAATAAAAACCTATTGGAAATAATGTACCCAAAAAATATGGGTATCCTTCAAAATATCTATATGTTACATAAATAGCCAATGGTTACACATATTAAATTTAAATTAAAACATTTCATTTCCAACACACCTAACACCACCTAACCCCACACACCAAAAGGCCTTTGGCCTGGCGGTAAGAGGGTGGAGTTGTAAGCGAGAGGTCACGGGTTCGATCCCCGTTGGAGGCAAGTTGAAATGTAGGTGGAATAAGTAAGTCTGGTGGTAAAAATGAGTAGTTTAGGAGTAGGATTAGGATAGTTTGCCGTTCAAAAAAAAAAACCTAACCCCACACCTCTCTTTATTTTTTCTGAAAAACTCTTACTAATCCGTTTATCTCCGACGATTACCTTCGGCGAATTTTCTTTTCCGACGACAAAATCTACCTCCAGCGACTCTTTTTTTTTTTCCGGCCACCTACTGCCTCCGGCGACTAATCCTGCAACTACTTTAAAAGTTTAGTGTTCTTCTTTCTTTTTCTCTAAATCTCAGTTACTCTAAATATCTCACTCTCACTCTCTCTCACGGAGATATTTAAGTTTTTTTTAGAAAGATTAGCTTCTTATTTTTTTTTAAAAAAATTTAAAGTTTATGTTTAAAAAAGTAGAAAACTCTTTACTTATTATTTTGTTTAAAATTTTATAGAATTTTATTTTTGAGAATTTTTTCAAAAATTTTGGCACATCATTTTTAGAATTTTTTGCACATATTTTTGAGAACTTTTTCAAAAATTTTGACACACATTTGAAAGTTTTTGGCACATATTTTTAAGAATTTTATTTCTGAGATCTTTTTCAAAAAAAATTTGTTTGAAAATCTAATAGAAATTCCAGTTTAAAAAGTTGTAGACTTTTTGGCACATATTTTTTAGAAAACCTCCTTAGTTATTTTTCAAAAATTTTGAATAGATATGATTTTTATTAAGGTTTACAATATATACATAAAAGTTATTTTTTAAAATTTTTTAGGGATATATCCGAAATTAAATGAAAGTTATTTTTTAGGTTTTTCAAAATATTCTAGATTTAGGGTTTTGATAAAATTTCAAAAAATAAATTTATTAGAAAATAATACAATTTTTTATTTAAAAAAATTAAATAATACTAATCTAGTAAAAAAATATTACACAACAAAAGTAAAATTAATAAAATATATTTGGAGTTTTAAAAAATATGAAATAATGTAGTGGAATAAACAAATTTATTAACGTGTTGGTGTGTAATTTTTTAAAATAAATGTCAATGTTTTAATAGAAACAAAATCTACGACCGAAACATACACTCGATTATGGATCAAACAATGATAATCGCCGCTAGGAGTTAGTTTTTGGATTCGGGGGCGACCGTCCATGCATGTAATAATATAATTCAATTTACCAATTACGAAAGTGTTCAAGGAAAAAAAATATGTGATAGGTGATGGTAGAAAAGTACAAGTTGCACGAACAGGCTATATTGTAATCCAATTTGAGACTGGAAAATGGTTGGCATTAGGAATGTTTGTCATATTCCAACAATACGAAAAAATCTTGTATCGGTTAGCAAATTGGTCGGATCTGGTTAAAAAATCAACTTTGAACTTGACAGCGTTTCAATTTATAGAATGACAACTTTGGTTGGTGAAAGATGCATTCTAGATGGGTTGTACCGGCTAAAGCTAATTTATTAATTTCGTGAAAATTTTAATTTTAAATTTGTTTATGTTTTTTATTACACGTTTGTTAATACATCTACTTATAATTTTAAGATATGAGTTTTATACATTAAGTTGCTCGTTACACAATATGTAGTGATATGACTTCAAAACCATATACATTTTGACAAACATGGAATAAAGTATAATACATGTGTTTGTCCATTGAGAAATCTACAATATTAATGTATTGTAATATAATATCGATAACATTTGTGTCAAACATTGCAATGCCAAAATGTTATTGATAAATTTTAGAAACACAAAAAATGATACATATAAGAAGTTTTGACATTGTTAGAAAGACAAACGAATGATACAAAAGTTAAAATGTTCAAGACTACAAAAAGGATTGCGCGAGAAAAATAAAATGTTCACTTTATTTAACCTTCGTCTTCATCTTTTCTATCATTATTATAATCTCTTTGCTTGTTAAAAAGAGATGGAGACATTCTTGAACCTTTGCAAATAGTAGTTGTTCAAATACGCTGAAGTATGTGATATTGTTATAAAATCTAAAAAATTTTAGAAAATAATTATCAAGTGTAAATTACAAATTTCGTCCCTGTGGTTTACTATAAATTATGAATTGAGTCCTTTAACTTTAAAAATTACGCTGACAGTCCTTGTGGTTGAATTTTTATTATCATCTTCATTCTTTTGTCATTTCAAATGACCATTTTACCCTTGGTGTTTAATAACTATTATTAAAATTGTTATTATTATTATTTTTACCATAATTAAATAATAATAAAATCTAAAAAATAAAAATATTAGTAAAATTAATTTAATATAAAAACAAAATTAAATAATAATATATTTATTAATAAAGGATAATGAATTATTATTATTGTTAATTAAAAAGTTTTGAGTTTACATTTTGAAAGTTTAAAAAAAAAGTAATTTTTTATTTAAATCATAAAATAAATGTAATCATTTTCAAAAAGTATTAAATTTTTATTGACGTTTTTAAAATTTTTTACATAAACACTTTTTTAACCCTTTACTGAAAGGGTTAAAGTCGTACAAATGCATGATATTTTACTGAAATTACTTAAATGACTAATCTCATCTTTTTTTACCCGGATGATACTTATACTCAGATTTCATTGTTAAGATGATACATTATGTGACCGATTACCGGTTATATTGGTAAAACTTTTATCTTTTTATTATTTCAAAGTACGATGAGGATGTCTAATCTTATGTGGATTTTTAAAATAATTTATTCTTCTATTATATATTTATTGATATGGCATTATCCTATTGTTATTATTTTGTGAGTTTGCTCTTTTTCTTGAATATTGTTGAACCTATAAATGTTTATTGAACATAAACATGAAGAGCATTACAGGACTTTGTTTGAACATATAGAACATCAACAAATTCATTATAGTTTTACTTGATTAATATGTATAGTTAAAATTTTAAAATGTTTAACTGTAATATAAATAATAATAATAATAATAATAGTTAAATTTTAAAAAAATTAAAATCCTTGTAAACTCACATCATCAAAAACTTGTTATGTCATCATTTGAGTTAATAAAAACATCCACGTCAACCCAGTAACCGGATAGATGTATCATATCGACAGATAATCTTTGAGTACAAGTACCATTTGAATAAAGAAAAAACTAGATTAGTCATTTCGATAATTTTAATAAAGTAAAATACATTTATATGGTTTTAACCCTTCAGTAAACGATTAAAATTTTTTTATAGTTCAAATGTTTTGAAACTTTTTTTAATAACTTAGTGTATTTTAAAAAGTTAAATTTTTTTGACAAGTTTACTTTTAAACTTTCTTTAAAATACTTAAATGTCTTTAAAATTTTGAAGTAATTTTTTTAAAAAAAAATCTATAATTAGTAAAATTTTTAAAAAGTTTAAATATATTTTATTATTCACAAAAAAATTCAATGTTTTCTATAAATTTAAAAAAACGTAAAGTTAATAAAGTATTTTATTTTGAACTTTAAATATCAAAATGATAAAAATAATAATTATATATTTTTTATAGATGATTTAATCCTCATTAAGAATCTTTTAATATAAAAGAGTACTTAATAGATATAATTTATTTTATTAATTAAAAAACGTTTACAAAAATTTCAAAAAATCTAAACTTAAAACATTTTTTTTGATAATGATAAAAAATAATTTATATGTTTTTATAAATATTTATCATTCATTTTTATGTGTTTTATATTAAATTAATTTTACAAATTTTTTTAAATTTCTTTCAGTTAGTTTATTATTTTATAATAATATAAATAATAATAAAAACAATATTAATACTAGGATCCCGTCCTTTTCCCGTCGAAATTATAATTACAGTACTCATGGTTGGTTATTTATTACGATTTTGGTCCTTTGACCGATCATTTTTTTAAAATGACCATTTTACCCTTGAGAATATTATTAATATTGGTAATAAACATTCTATTTTAATAAATTAAAAGAAAATCCAAAATGTTCTTTTATTTAAAATAATTTATAAATATTTTAATTAAATAATTGGAAGAGTTTGTGTTGTAAAGAGGAGAGAGAAAACATAATTTCTGCAAATAACTGATCTGTGGGTTTATCCTTCGGTGAGAGAACAGAGAGGGAGTGAGACAAAGTATCGAGACATGATGAAGGGGATTTTAGATTTTAGATAAGATGCTAGTGGCTTTTCACTCTATGTTAGATCAAGAGCAAATCGAAGGGGCTTTACGAATCTGAAATATAAATGTGCTTCGATCTTGAATGAGCGTTTCTGGTTTTGATTTTCGAAGGTACCCATCGAATGGGTTAGAGTGGTTTTGATAGAGGGCTTCTGTGTTGTCGATGGTGCTCCTCAGTTGCGTGTGAGTGTGAACGAGTCGGATCCCGTATTCTTGTGAATCGACCTATTTAATCAGTTGATGGGGACGAGGGTTTTTGCTTCTTCGTCGGAGGGTAGATCTGAGACGAGACGAGGCGGACTTGGAATCGAATGAGAGAGAGGTTTGTGAACGAGAGAATCGGTGACCTCCAATCTCCTTCATGCTTAGTTTCAGATATGAATAACATTTCGATGATGATTTACTCTATCTATCATGTTGAGATGTGTTAGGTGAGGACACGACAGTGATGAGAGAAGGATATGTCATGGAGGAGAGAAGAAACAAATTGAAAAAGATGAAGATGATAGTGGTTGGTGGGTGGAAAAAGTCAAAAAAGGATTTGCTTTTAGTTTTATTAATTGATGGATAGGGTTTAATATTTTATTATTTCTAATTAATTGATATTTTTTTATTTATGAATTTAAAAAAGTTAATAATCTATTTTTATAAATTCAAGGGTAGAATGGTCATTTATAAAAAAATGACCGGTCAAAGTACCAAATCCATAACAAAATGTTAACCACAGACATCGAATTTGTAATTTCTTCTATAGAAGGACCTTATCCGTAATATCCCTATAACCATAGGGACCAAATTTGTAATTTACCCTAATACTAATTATGAAACATGTAAGGGTAAAATGATCATTTTATGTGGCCAAAGGACGAAATCCGTAACAAAACTTTAATCACAAGGACTGACAGTGTAATTTTTAAAGTTAAGGGAACTGATCCATAATTTCTAGTAAACCACAGGGACTAAATTTGTAATTTACCCAATTATCAAATAACAAATAGACAAAATAAGTTATCCTCACCTCCTCCATCAAGCTATCCATTATCAGATAGGCCAAATAGTGGATCCCAAAACCAGTTTCCCAGCCAAAACGGGTCGGGTTACAACTAGCCGGCAATTATTATCTGCCAACGTCATAAACGTAGAAAGATCAATTTCTGAAATAAATTTAAAATCACAAAAATAACACATAAATAAACAAGAATTTATATTAAACTTTAAAAAATGAAAAGTTAAAATTTTTTTGTTTTCTTACTTAAAACAATAATTTTTTTAAAAGAACATATCGACACTATTAATATTTTTTTTTTCCTTAAAAGCTACACACATCCTAAAGCTTTCCGAATATTTATTAAGTTTGCTAAAAATAACATATCAACACTATTATTAGATTATCAACACAATAATAAATTTGTTTTTTCAACTACATTATTTCATATTTTTTAAAACTCCGAATATATTTTAGGGTAAATTACAATTTTCGTCTCTGTGGTTATATAAAAATTATGGTTACCGTCATTTTCACCGTAAAATTATAATTACAGTACTTATAGTTGGAGTTTTGTTATGCTTTTGGTCCTTTCTCCAATAAAATTTTTAAATTGACGATTTTACCCTTTAATTTGATTTCATTTTTGGTCCCTAATCAAAATATTTCTTTTATATTTCATTTTCTTGTTGGATCATTTTTAGTTATAGTATTGCAATTGTTGGATCAACTTTTAGGGGATTACGATATTATGGGTCCAGTTCGATATGATGATATGGGCAACTTAAGGCCCACACATCATCTCTTCACGAAGGACCATGCCCTAGCCCATGCATGCCCTCTCTATACCGAAAGAGTCAAACAGAGGGGACACAAAAGGGTCTGCTTCAAAGATCCTGTCGGGCGCAGACGTTGTCTGGATGGGAGCGCACAAGGGACAAATCTTCATTGCTCCGTTAGAGGCCAGAAAAAAGGAGTCCGCGCACGACCATGTCACCCAATAGGAATCTCTCTCGAGGAGGCTCCCTCACCCTTGAGATACGTATAAATCGGGGCTCCTCACCTGGCAGAGAAGGTAATGCTTATTTCCACTCTCACTCCCACAATTGACTACTCTCCATGAATACTTACTTAGGCATCAGAGTGTCAATGTAGGGCACCTCCCTGCATTGTTGTAGGTCCCAAAAGGTTTCCCTAGTATGTTGTTCTAAGCTGTAGAGGGGGGGGGGGGGGGTGAATACAACAAATTAAAACTCAACACACTTTTCTCAATGTTTGTGTATATTATCAACAAGTGTTAATTACAAACAAGCTTGAAGTGCGGAATGGTTCAAGCTGAGATGACAGATGCAACAAATGTTTAACTAATCTAAGACACACTCAGACTAGGTACAATGAATACACTCACTAAGATGGACTCACTGTTTACAAGACACATATAGATAGCTTGAATAAGAACAACTTGGACACACGTGATTGTTTTATTCAAGCAGACTTGCATCCATGAAAAACACACTTCTATGCACGATCTGAATTTCTCACTCTTGGTTATCTCACATTCCTTAGAAGCTTCCTTTTATATTCTCACTGAGAATCTCAGTGAAGCTTCCTCATTGGACAAGGAGATAGTGGGATGTCTTTCCAAAAACAAAAAACAACTTTTCTGCACATTCTGATAAAGTAGACTTGTCTCTACATAGCAGAATCTTTATCTTTTGCTTTTTATCTCTGTTGAAGAAGGCTTTAACCAAAAGAGGAATGTCAACTTTGAACATTTCATCTTCTGTTAACGCCATTTTGATATAAGAAATGGTCTGTCACCCATTTCAAATATCCACTTTGTCTTCATGTAACTAAACAGCGTAGGCAGTCTTTTGCAGCTTCTGTTTTCCACTTTGTCTTCGACTTTGTAAACTGATCTTGTAGTCCAAAACAATACATGAGGACTTGGAAACATATTCCATAAAGTGTTTAACATGTTCACAAAGAACAGGTTCTGTTCACAAAGAATAGAGCACTTAGTATTTGTCCAAGCTGCTCAACAGGATAAAGCAGCGTAAACAGTTTATGTCCAGCCTGTTCAACAGAATAGAACAGCTTGGACAATCTGCCTTAGTTACAACAAATGCAACAGGGTAAACATCTTTGACTAATATTGCAAATCACTTATCAGGTTTCAATAAGGCATTAACATGCCTTAAATTATACCTTCAAGTGCATCAAACATGTTTGATTAAAAATCTCCCCGTAAGATGTAGAACAGGTTTGACTGAGGCCTTTTTGTGCATAACAATCTCCCCCTATTTGCAATAATCAGTCTAAGCTGATTCTATCAATAATCACTATATATTTTTACAATAAACTTTGCTGAAATTACAACATTGAAGTAAAGTAAAGGATCAATTTATATATACTGATTTTGATTACAAACAACATATGTTCTTACAAGAGTACAACTACTAATGTAGATTACAACTGATGTAAAAGAAAAATAATAACTAATGTAATAGAGTACAACATATGTACATAAAGAGATTCAACATGTTGGACTGTTGATGGTGGGAGCAAGTAACGGCAAGCCTGTCCAATTGATGGACAGCTTCCATTTTTCAACTACTCATCAGCAGATGACCTCCAAGCTATGGTGGTTCTACTTCTTCGAACATTTGATCGAAATGCTCCCTGGTTTCTTCAAATTCCTCCATTTCATTTTTTAGGAACATGAAGTTGGGATGTTGAAGCTCTCCTCTCTCATGGAACCCTTTGAGCTGTTCCCAGATAGCTGTTCTCCATCTTACAGATTTTTTAAAGGAGTTGGCAAGTCCAAAAGGAATGAGCTGCTTAAGACCAACCTTGTGCAAATCTGATGCTCTCTGGAAACACTTTTTCCTTGATAGGGTATCTAAAAAAATACCCCAAGCTCAGGTTCCTCTATCAGCTTGTCTTCCTCATGTTCCATTCCTCTGGGCAGGCTGTGATCTACTCCCTTGATCTCAACAGCTACATCACCTTGATCAATCATTATCAGGAGTTCTTCCAGCTCTGTATCCTTTCTCCTTATCCTGGCCTTTATCTTGGGTTCAACCACTGAGGTACCCTTGATTTGTTCTTCTGTAATCAGGCCAAGATTCTTAAATCTCTCCGTTAATGTTTTGACATATTCCCTGATAGTCTTGGCAGTTTCAGACTTAGACTGGCTCAGGGCAATTGCCAATTCCACCCATTCTGTGAATCCCATTTGAGCAACATCAGTGTGTTCATATGCTTCCAGTTCTGGACCTTCAGCACCCATTCTGGTTATCTGTAGTTTCCACTGTTTTCCTTTCTTTGAAATGGGAATAACTTTGACAATTGTCTCCTTGGCAAGCCATCTGTTTGCAACATCAAAGAACTTTTTCCTTGCCAGATTGTCAAAGTGAATCTGGGCTCTTGTAAAGGAGGATGCTGACTTAGACTTGGTCTCAAAGACCTGCTCACCCTGTTCTTTCTCTCCTTCCTTCTCAACCACTGACTCTTTGGCAGCCTCTAGCAGTTTTCTTTGGACATCCAAGGAAGACATTTCAACTTTTCTTGCCTCCTTGTATGCAAAGGCTTTTGCAGCTTTAGCAGAGGCTACATCTTTTTTTAGCTTTTCAAAGGCTCGAAGCTGCTCTTCTTTATATTCATAATAGGTCTCCATAGGAACACCCATTTCTTTGGCTCTAGCCTTGTCAAACTTCAGTTGAGCAGCTTTGAGGTAGTCAGGGTCCACTGAGGCTTTCCTCTTTCCTATAGCTGTCGTGGTTGGAACAACTTCAGGTTCCTCTTCTTCTTCTTCTTCTTCTTCTTCTATTTGATCCAGTATTAGATGTCTCCTTCTGCTTGGCCTGTCCCCAGGAATGGATTCCTCCCCCTTAGAAGGAGATGAATATTTCTCCCCCTTAGACTTTGTCTTTGAGGCAGATATTTTCTCCCCCTTTGAAGGAGATGGCACATAGCCTTCAACAATGGGTCTGCTTGAAGAAACGAATTCAGCAGGCTGGGCAGCAGGTTTGGCAGCAGGTTTGGCAGCAGGTTTGGATCCAACAAGACTATGCACTAAGAAAGCCAAGTTGTCCTTTACCTCTACAAGTTGGGCAAGACAGGTTTGAAGAGAGGCAGATTGGGAAGTAGCAAGAGCTGACAGCTGAGAGATGGCTTCCCTGTTAGAAGCTGTGAATAGAAAACTTTGAAGCTGTGCAAGATTTAATTCAAGAGAATCTTGCATATCATCAAGGTTTGATGACACAGAATTTGACATAAGCACTACTAAAGTGTTCAAGTTGGCCAACGTGGAAGGAAGAATATGTGTGCAAGTGTTAAGGAGAGTTGACAACCGTTGGGAGACAGCTGCCAGAGAGGACACACAGTCCTGTTGAGTATAAATAATTATGGAAAGGGTAGTGGAGAGTGTTTGCAGCTGTGCAGTGAGTGCAAGTAGCTGTGAGGATTGATCAGCTTGAGGAGGAGCGGTTGGAAAGGAAGTCTTGAACGAATCAAAAAATCCTTTAAGCTGAGCAGACACAGAGTCTGATATTAGAGAAGGTAGGGAGGTCATGGAGTTTTCTAAAGAACCAACTTTGTTGGTCAGCAAAGATAGCTGATCCTTCAAAGGAAGATCTTTGGGGGATGGAGGAGTATGTGTGGATTGTTTAGATTGGGTACAGGGTGAAGAATGAGAATTTGATGGTGATGAGGCAGGTGTTTGAGGATTTGTGGGGAAAGACAGGGAGACTTTATAGAGTAGTTCCATAGCCTGGGCATATGTGAGATGGCCCAGCTTAGAAGGGTCAAGGGAACCTTCAACAGTGGCTATAGCTGCATCATGAGGTGAAGAGGTAGGGGTTTGTGGCCTTTCAGATGCTGCTTGTGTTGCAACACCTTCATTAAGATCTGAGGTGGTTCCCTCAGTAGTACCGTGGTTGATAGGTACCTCTTCATGGGGAGAGGGAATGTGCATTTCAACATCAGCAGTGGTGAAACCTGCTGAAGGATTTGCATTTGGGGAGCAGCCTCACCAGAGGGATGATCCATTCCCTCAGGTTCATCAGCTTGGGATGAGGGTCCTTCAACAGCTGTTGGGTGTACAACAGCTGCATCACTAGGAGCAGAAGTTGGAGGCTGATCTGCTGGATGGTCTGTTCCAGCAGCTTTGGCACCTCGTGCAGACTCAGATGGTGTAGGAGAAGTATGAAGTGGAGACTGTGTGGACTCAGTGTGGAGTGGAGTGGACTTCTGTCTTTCAATACCCTCAGCCTGGTGGGAGGCTGGGATAGTGGATGTGGTAGTCTCCTTGTGTACAACTGGATCCTGTTGGGAGGAACTAGAGGGTCTAGGCTGACTCTGGGTGGACTCTTTCTGGAGTGAAGCCTACTCCAAATGTGCTGAACCTTCTCCCAAAATAGGAGAAGCAACATGGGTTGCTTCCTGTTGAGAGGGGTCAGAGGGGCTGGTTTGGGATGATGGTTCTTCCTAGCTAAAGATTTTCTCCTTGAATATTGAGACATTGTGGGGGATTGAGGAGAAGTAGTAGGGAGTTGTGTTTGGACTGGTGGTGAGACTGGGTCAGAAACAGGGGGTTAACCTGTTCCATGGTCTCAGGTGCCACAGAGGCACCAGCCACAAAGGCCTCAGGTTCAAGAAATGAACCAGGGTGAGAAGTCTGCTCCCCCTCAGCCACTGAGGCTGATGAGACAGACTTGGACTTAACTGTTTTAGCCTTCTTGAGGACAGTCTCAGCTTTAGTCGATTCCAGGCCTTTTTTGATTACCTTGGGCCTGGATTTGGATTTTCTCTTGGGAGCAGCCACTGGATCCACCCTCACAGCAGAGGGTCCTTCCACCAAACCAAGTAACCTCCTCATTGGGGTAGAGACAGGAGGTTCATTAGGACGAACTGGAGTGTAGAAAACTCTATTCCCAATGACAGGGAATGCAACAGTATTTACCAGGGGCTGAGAGTTGTAGAGTTGCTCACCACAAACATGTTTGAATATGAGGCTCAGAAACCTTGGATATCTGACAGCAGCTGGGCGAGTTTCCTGCTGTACCAAGTTTCGCATATTCACAAAATCCAACGAGCCATGTTCAGAGTAGTCCAATCCACAAGCTGTAGGACTATAGGGATTTCATCTCTGCTAAGCTGGTCAAATGAACCAACTTTGCTGCTAAAGCACATCACCAATGAGGCAAATAGGAAGCTGTATGTAGGTGATAAATCCCTTCTGAACAGAGTGGTTCCAACTTTGAGTTCTGCTACACCACAAAAGCGTTGCAGATTTCCCATCTAATCATTCTCAGGCTGTGGCTGGTTGTATGTGTCAGCAACAGGGAGCTGAAGAACTTCCCTGAGAAGAGCAGTGGTTATCTCAATGGTCTGAGTTCCATTGAGGATGGTTCCCCTGATGGTTTTGGTTGATGGGTCATAAGCACAGGTGTACCAAAACTCATACACCATCTCCCTGGTACAGGACACAAGGAGAGGCAGTCATAGCATAATGTATGGGGTGAACTTGCAGAATCTCCACCATGTTTTCATAACCTTTACCCACGTAGTTTTTGGGAATGGTTAGGTTTGCAATTTAGTTAGTGGGTTTCAAAGTGTGTAAGGTCTCGACTCTACAGATCTATCTAGACTTGACACCGTGAACGAGTGCGGAATACTCGTTAACGGCTTGACGGAAACAACTCTCACACGGAACACGGAGACTATCAACACGCTGTATGGACGAACACGAACGCACCTACGAGATGATTCTCTCCGAAACAACACTCACAAACCTGATAAACTCGAGATCGCCCTTTTGCTTAATCTCACACGAATTCTGCAAAAGTCTGCTAATGATTCGAGTTAATCCCTAATTATAGAGGCTCATTCGAGTTTGTCATTGGCCAAACTCGAATCAGGCCCAAGGCCCATTCGAGTTTGTCCCCTTGACACTCTCGAATCTGCCCCATAGATCACATTCGAATCTGCCACTATATTAAATTCGAATTTGTTACAAATTCGAATTTCTCATGTTCAACTTATATTTGATTATATGATTCAACTTATGTTTGACTTAATCTTTGGATTTTATGTTTGAACTTCTTGTAATACCTTACATCAAGTTCAAACATACAATCAGTAACTATCAAACATATATAAACACATACATCAAATATCCTATACATTGCAATATTACTTGAACCAAAATGCGAGTACACTTAGACTGCTATCGTCACACAGGGTGTACCAACAGACTCCTCCTTGACGATAGCTTCTAACTAACTATTTACATTTTGATTAAGTACTAGAGCTATATATACTTCTTCCTGCGTATATACCTGCGTCTATACATACTCTGACTACCTTTTGGAACTTTCTGGCTTCAGATCTCCATCCTTCATGAAAGAAGATATGCTGATCATGTAGCTTCTTTAGATCGTCCTTTGAAAGGTTTATCAGGTGTAGAGGATCATACACTCGCAAAATCACTTTGTCCTGTGTATCTTCCATGACTGCTTCAGCTGTGTCATTATCGACATACCATCATTTCATGTTGCCTAGAACATCTTGTGGCATCGATTTCATTGGCACTTTCTTCAGACATCTCACAGGTTTGTATACCATCCTGGCCCATGGCCTACTTGTATGAGGGTCTATTCTCGACTCATCTTCGACCCTCTTTCCAGTCCTTGGCTTGAGTCGTTCAAATTTGCCTGACCGACCTTCTTTCCTTATAATTTTTGCAATCACTTCGGCGTACTGATCATCTCCAATATTAATCAGCTCCTTCCAGGCTAACTCTTTCACTTCAATCTTGGGCAGTGTATTGAATACTTTCAGTGTTCGCCTCAAGTATTGAAGACCATCTCTCCTTTTCAAAATAAATAGCTGCAGTTCTCGGTCAAAGAACCAGCTTATAATTCCTCCTGAGAGATTTCCAGCACCCGGAATTCTCATTCTTTTCTTCATCTTTGGCTTTGTCTTCTTTTCTTCTTTATAGAACCAAAGCTTCATCAACTCAGCCCTAGATGGCTCCTTTTCTGCTTCTTCAAGTTCTGAGTCTTCGACCGAGGCTATCTTGATCTCATCTATATCAATCACATTGTGATTATCTCGCACATATAACTCCGTGATAGGCTGTGAATTGATAATTTCATTGACATTATCGTCCTCGTCTTCTATCACATCATCATCGGATCTCCAATCAACAATCTCCTCAGGTACGAATTCCCCTTCCTCCAACTCCTCCATTTCATCTTCAAAATCAAATTCCATTAGTTCTTCCTCAGTCTCTTTTAGCGCATCTATCATATCGCTCTCCAAAGTCCTTGAGGAACCAACCTCTCCTCCTTCAGCTCCCGACTGACTCGGCTCCCCCTGAATCTCAGCATACTGAGCAGCAGAAAAATCTACTGGCTCATTATCTCTTTGTGCGCTGGGATCATTGCCGTCATTATCTCCATCCCTGGGCAGCTCTTCCTGATCCCGGCAGCTTGTCTCCCCCTGAGCCTTTAGGTTTTTCAATAATTGCTCAATAAGGGAGCGCATTGATCGTATCTCGGCATTCTCGATGTCTATTTGTGCATTATGCTTCTGTATTTCACCGAGAGCCTTTGTCAAACCAAAGATTTGGACTTGTTGGAAGTCGACCTTGCTTTTCAGCTCAGAAAACCGTTGGTTGTCCATAAAAGTGGATGATGTGGATGGTATGGATTGTATGGGGGTTGGAATGATTGGCGATGGAATGTATGGCTCCACGGGTGGTGGTGGTGGTGGAATGGTTGTTTGAGCGGGTGGAGGTTGAGGTATTTCTGGCTGGGAAGCAGAGGCCGAGGGAGCTCCCTGCATGAACCTATGGCGTTTTGCCCTTTGTCGATGGACCAGAGGTGCAACCTCCTCTTCTTCATAATCTGAGTCGTCGGACTCTGCTGAAGCTCTTTTCCTTCTATCTTCTTCTTCAGTCACCACTAAACGTGATCCATACGTCCCCATTTGGATGGACGGATCTTCTGTTTCTTTTTCAGCTTCTATTTCTTCCATTTCCTCGGATTCAGTATCTGAAGATGACTTGTCATTAACTGCTTGCTCAGGTTGATGCTCATCAATTTGCCTAAACACGTCAACTTCTCCTTCCGGAGGCTCCAATAATTCTCTAACTAACTCAGCCGTGATTTCCTCATTTGCATTCGGACCCGCTGCCCAAATCTCTTGCAATGTTTGAAATATCGGATTAGATTCGGATGGTGCACTTGAAGGGCCAGCCTCTTCTGGCTCTTGAATTTGGCTAGTAGAAGGCCTATCTGCCTGAATTTGACTCGCGGAAGGCCTTTGTCTTCTTCTCTGTTCTTGAGGTCGTGGTTGTTGCTGTCTTTGTTGCTGTGGCTGTTGCTGTTGAACTTGCACCTCTCCTGCCCAGTTGGCATCTTCAGGGGCTACAAAGTTCGAGTCGATTACAGCACCAAACAAAGGTCCCTCTACTGGGATAGCTAACCTTCCTCGATGAGAGGAGCAATCGGCAAATATTCTCTTATCGATGACTGCAACGCTCTGAATATCGTTAAGCTGCGGCAAATCTGGCAAGAAGTGCCTGATTAGCATCATCACAAAACGAGGGTAAAGCAGAAATCTTTCCCGCTCCGGAGCTGTTATCTGATGAACGAACTCTGAGAAGAACATCTCTGAAAAGCTGAACTTTTGATTATAGACTAACGCGATCATCCCCGATTGGATCTTCGAGACTATATAGTCAAACCCAGCTTTCTTCGCAGCAAAACAGACCATGAACACATGCGCTAGATATCGCCATTGGCCAATTAGCCCACTTTTCATATATGATGACTTAGTAACATCCAGACTATAGCCCATTCTTACAAAGGCTGCCTGCCTGATTGATAGTTGGAAGTCAATAGGCCCATCCTCCTGCTCTTGAGTGCCTAATTGAAGCACTTGACGTAGAATGTCAGCAGAAAATACCAAAGGATGCCTGGCTATCCTTGTCCTCAAAACTGTCGGAGTGACAGTACAATCTACTTGCAGATGGTCATAGAACTGACGCACATATGGAATGGCGATCTGTATATTGTGAGATAACGCATAAGAGATTCTGGACCCCACCAAGAAATCCACCATCTGGCGGAAGGCTTGCGCTTCAGGAATAGCATGGTCAGGAGAAATGACCATGTTATGCTTTGGAACAAAAATGCTATCCGCCATGTCTGCACAATATATCAAATAAAATATTAGAATTATTAAAAATGAATAAACTTGTTTAAATTCAAATTTGTTTTATTTTGAACTTGTATAAGGACAAAATCCAACACTTATGAATTTCTACAAGTTTAATTAAAATTTTAATTAAATAATTCAAATATAATGACAAACTCGAACAACAGATTCGAATGCACATATATTCGAGTTTAGTGACCCATTCGAGTTTAATGACCTATTCGAGTTTAATGACAAACTCGAAACTGGCCAAGAACAGACTCGAAGGAGTCGGCCACCATCATCACAAAAATCTATGATTTTAACCATGTTAGACTCAGAAAATCACATCTATTAGTCCTACTAGGTTCTAATCAATGATATTTGTAGTTAATTTGACTTTTCATCGGTTCAAAGTTTGTAATTTTGAAAAACAAACTTTCTACCAATAAAACTTCAAAATCCAATGATTTTGGCCTAAATGGAGTATAAAACTACCTAAATCTTGTACAATACACTTGGTTATACCTAGATCTACTGGTAGTATCGAACCCAAACGAACAGAACCTCGACAAATAGTGGGTATATCGAAAACGGCAAACTCGAGAATAGATTCGAAATCGCCCAGACAAACTCGAAGGTATAGATTCGAAAACATGTGAGTTATGACCATCACTGTTGACCTATTTATACCACCAACATTCGAGTTTAATGCCATTCTCGAATCTACTGACAGATTCGAGGCCCTGCCATATTCGAGTTTGGCTTAGACTCGAATTCACTATGAAACTTTGAAAATTTCAAAAATTTTTGAAATAAATTCAACTTTTTCAACCTTTTCAACCTTATCGTGTAACGGAATAAACTATGCCAAATCTTTTACCCTAATCACAAGATTTTCACGCAATGTTTATTTTATTCATCTGTGAATGTACCCTCAGTAATTTTTGACCTTTTTCCTAAGTAAAATTATAAATAAAATAAAATAGAATAAAGAAAAATAAAATAAAATAAAATAAAATTAAAATAACGTTAAAATTTTGAACAAAAATTGAACTTAGACTAAAACGACATTATTTAACATTTACAACCTATGCTAAACACTTAACAAAATATTTTTAACGAGCATAGTCAAAGAAAGGTTCAATCAGATAGCGGTGTCAAATACGCACTTTCAGTAGTTAAGCTTTCACACTTAGGAATTTTTGATTCCTTTGATTGTTTGTCGTGACATACATTTCTAGCCGATTGTTGGTATTTACCCCTTTAAACATGCTACATTTCGGAATATCCCTTGGCATTTTTATTTATCATGAAATTATCTTACGTGACTCAGACATAGACATACTTTTATGATCAAGGCATACAGACAATGATTCTAACTTTTTGGTATTTGCAAACTTTCTTTAAAAGACAAACATCGGACACAGGTCTGTATTTACATACAACAAAGTGTCTTAGTTTGACTTAAGGTTTATTTTTAAAGTTAGCAAAACAGCGGTGACAGGTCTGTATCGACGTACAACAAAGCGACTTATCTTGCCAACTCGAGTCAAACCAGAGGCAACAGGTCTGTACTTACGTACAACAGAGTTACGTGTTTTTGACTCTCAGTTCTGTATGATTTTTCTATGCTTTCCATTTTAAGATGTATTTGATGTTGCTATACAACCCCAGAAAGTTTGCATACCTCTTTATAATCAAAGTTTGTGTGTCTCGTTGTTAGGCACAAAAAGGCCTCAGTCAAACCTGCTCTACATCTGAGGGGGAGATTTTATATTCAAACCTGTTGATGCATTTGAAGGTTGTATTTAAGGCCTGTTATATGCCTTATTGAAACCTGAAAATGATTTGCAATATCAGTCTAAAGCTGTTCTATACGTTGCATGTGTTGCAACCAAGACAGTGTGTCCAAGCTGATCAGTCTGCTGATCAGGCTGGACATAAACTGTCTACGCTGCTCTACACTGTTGAGCAGCTTGGGCATTTTTAAAGTGTTCTGTTCTTTGTGAACAGAACCTGTTCTTTGTGAACAGGCTAAACACTTTATGGAATTTGTTTCCAAGTCATCATGTATTGTTTTTAACTACCAGATCAGTTTACACAGTGGAAGACAAAGTGGAAAGCAGAACCGCTCAGCCTGCCCAAGCTGTTCTGTTACATGAAGACAAACGGATATTTGAAAAAGGGTGACAGACCTTTTTCTTATATCAAAATAGGCCTTTACAAGGAAGAAAGACGCAAAGTTGACATTCCTAAAATGGTTAAAGGCAATGCAACAGTAGAAAGTAAAAAGACAAAAGTTCTGCACAAGAGAAGGCAAGTCTGCTTTTCAGAAAAGTGCAGAAAAGTTATATTGTCTTTTCAAACAAGACTTCTCCTTTTTCATTCTGCCCAATGAAGATGTTTCTCTTAGATCCTCTAAGTGAGTATAAAAGGAAGCTTCTAAGGTCAGAAAGAATGTGAAGAAAGCTAAGTGCTTAAACCAAG